>JAJOZX010003120.1:280000-282500 GCA_023014485.1 Bathynomus jamesi
CAACAGTCTCTAATCAATAAACAACCAACTACTGCTAAAAATTTTAAATTCTTCAAGCCTAAAGTGGACACATAAAGTATTGAATAATTTTGTAAGTAAATGTACGAAAACTTTTGCGTTTTAATTTTTTTATTTTCCTCAAATTCTTTTGTTTTACATTTTTATATTTTTTGGAGTTTAACATTTTTTATTTGTTGAATTTTCCCAAACGAACGGTAAACTGTTCATAACTATTTTACGCATGGTACAAAAGATAAGGACGAATATAACCGAAATATTTCTCTGTACGAATACTTACGAGCGCCACTCTCTCTCTCTCTCTCTCTCTCTCTCTCTCTCTCTCTCTCTCTCTCTCTCTCTCTCTCTCTCTCTCTCTCTCTCTCTCTTATATATATATATATATATATATATATATATATATATATATATATGATAACCATGTGAGATTGACATAGGGAGAACGCTGGCTGGTATCAGGGATACGGCGCACCTAAAGCAAAAGAACCCCCTGTGTAATTTCTTTATTTATGGTCAGATTTTTATGAAATTTTCAATATAGAGGTTTTCAAATACCGGGCCTTCAATGTTATTCCGATGTCCGCCATTGAAGGCCCGGTTAGGTCAACTGTATACCCTTGACAATTGGTTAGGTTAAGTCGTGTTATTTTCGTTAAAACTTAAAACTAACGAAAATAACACAACTTAACCTAATCAGTTATCAAGAGCATACAGTTGACCTAACCGGGCATACAGTTGACCTAACCAGGCCTTCAATGACGGACATTGGAATAACATTGAAGGCCCGGTCAGGTCAACTGTATGCCCGTTTTTTTTTTTTTTAGAAATTTTGTTTAATTTTTCAAAATTAAAAAAAAAAAAAATGGTGTCCGTTATTCCGATGTCCGCCTTGAAAACCTCTATATTGAAAATTTCATAAAAATCTGACCATAAATAAAGAAATTACACATGGGGTGCTTTTGCTTTAGGTGCGTCAAAGATACTGCATGTATCATGGGTACAAATGTACTGTATCTTGCATTTCACTGTGTAACGTGACAGACATCAGTTTTGTATCTTATATATATATATATATACATGGCTATTTAAAATGATTCATCCGATTTCAACTGAGAATACTTCCGTACCTATCAACCGTGCATCAACTGGGCATACACCACATGAAAGAGGAAATCTCCGAGTTTTACAAGATCACCGCGAGAGGGCTCCAAAGTCACGCTGTGGCCTAGCCTACCAACAAACAGTCAGTGTGAAAATGGCGTCCGCACAGCAGAAGGCGTTTTGTGTGTTGCAGTTTTCGAGCTGTAAATCGGTAGTCACAGTGCAGCGTGAGTTTCGTCGACGTTACAGAACAGATCCACCGTTAAGGATACTGTCTGTGTACGTGCCACCGTTGCCCACATCTTTGGATGAGCTCCGAACTCGCATTGTTACTGCCGTAGAGTCAGTGACAACAGACATGCTGGAGCGAGTATGGGAGGAATTCGACTATCGTGTCGACGTTGCTCGTGTAACTAGGGGAAGTCACATAGAGCATTTATGAGGTGAGAGACAAAATTTGGACAGTTTTTCTTTTGGTTGATGTATCACAAATCACTCTGTATTTGTAACATTAAAAAATATTCTCAGTTGAAATCAGGTGAATCATTTTTAATAGCCTTGTATATAAAGGGTGTCCCATAAATCAGGTTTTAGAGGAAAATTCATTTTAAATTAAAATTACAAACGTAATAAATTAGAACAAAAACCAATGTTCAAATTGATGTCTTGTTTCGGGACATTTTTTTTGTTGCATGTAGACTAACACGCAGTGGCTAATATGGAAGCGAGTTACACTCCTCAGGAAAAGAAAAGGAGGAAATTGTTCTTTTGCATGCTTCTGGCCTTAGCCAAAGAGAGACAGCTGAAAAATATTGTATCAACATGTGCGAACAACAAGGACGACATCAATTTGAACATTAGTAATACATTAGAACGAAAACAAATGTAAATTTAATTTAAAATAAATTTTCCTGTGAGACTTGACTTATGGGACACCCTGTATATATATATATATAAAGAACGACGCTTGTGTAGAAGAACGTTTCGCACAAGATGAGGAGGGAGAACGAACAAATGAAAAATGAGGTAACAACCCGGGAATCGAACCCGGGATCTTCCGATTGCCGGTCAGATATGCTATCCACTACACCATGGGTGGATAGCATATCTGACCGGCAATCGGAAGATCCCGGGTTCGATTCCCGGGTTGTTACCTCATTTTTCATTTGTTCGTTCTCCCTCCTCATCTTGTGCGGAACGTTCTTCTACACAAGCGTCGTTCTTTACATTAATTATACTGTGTGTTGTTTGCAGTTAAAATGTGTATATATATATATATATATACAGTATATATATAAAATTTAGATCATAATTCGACAACATTAATAAATTCGTGGAATATAATAAATTATTTTTATTTTCTGTTAATACTTGAATGTGA
>JAJOZX010003120.1:287500-300000 GCA_023014485.1 Bathynomus jamesi
ACACACACATATATATATATATATATATATGAAAATTATTTCACGAAAGTAACACGTGAAAAATATTTATGATGAATAAAACCACGAAGAAAAGGACCATTCTGTGTTTCCTTTCCTTCATGGTTTTATTCATTATATATATATATATATATATATATATATATATATATATATATATATTATACACACTGACCGTGCATAGAACAAGGAACTCTTCTAGGATAATTAAACCCACTATAGTCCGAATAAGTAATGGTAAATGACAAATACCATAGTTTTTCTTTTTCATGATGCTAGCCCGACGTGGGCAACGGGTCTTTTGCTTATATTGAGGTTCTAAATGTAGCTGGGCTAGGCTGCTTTAAACCCTAGATCCTGTCCCAAAGCTGGATCCTATCTGCTTTGCGGATAGCTGGTGAGGGAAGCTATAGTTTTGGGACCTCTTTTGCGTTGCCCACGTCGGGCTAGCATCATGAAAAAGAAAAACTATGGTATTTGTCATTTACCATTACTTATTCGGACTATAGTGGATTTAATTATCCTAGAAGAGTTCCTTGTTCCATGCACGGTCCGTGTGTATCATAAAAACCTCAGGGAACCATTCTGAGTTCATTCCCATATATATACCTTATGAACCTTATGTTGTTTCGTGTGTTGGTCTCTCTTCACACGGAGGTCAAGCTGGTGGCCCCGCCTCTATATATATATATATATATATATATATATATATATAGAGAGAGAGAGAGAGAGAGAGAGAGAGAGAGCATAATATACGGAAGGAATGGGAAAAAAGTTCGACTAGAAACGATTTCTAAAAAGTACAAAAAAAAAATTGGTAATATACAATTTTCTTTGGATATTTTACTTTTTTTGGTAACAGTAATACACCTTTTTTTTTAAATGCCATTACTAATTAGTAATTTTTTTGTTTTTTAAGAAATTATATATATATATATATATATATATAATATATATATATATATATATATATATATATATATATAAATAAAATCTTTATTGGCAGGAGTTAAATCCCCCAAAATAGTACAATATTCATCAAGGCAATAAACGATAAAAATAATTAAATTAAATTTAAAAACTAAAATTTAGGACCAAAAAAGAAATAAAAAATAGACGTAATGAAACGAGTAATAATAAAATTAATAATAAAAACAAACTACTCACAGTTAACACAAAAACAAAAAGTACATGTAATAAAAACGTCAATGTTGGTGGTAAATAGAGCTATAGACAAACGCTTTCGTACCAAGAAGCCCACAGTCTAGAAGACAAATAAGGACTGATGAATAGCTTGGACAATTGGATTGTCTGAATTTTTAATTCTTCGCATTAGACTGTATCGAACGCGTCTTATTACCTCAGGGAGGCTCGAAACGTTGCCGTTAGCGAACATTTGAGAAGCTGAGCATCTTGGAGGCAACTTGCGGACGATTCTAAAAGATCTGTTATAACGCAAAGAGTCTGTTATAAAGCAAATTCAAGGTTCTGCCAGGACATTTTTTATAATTAACCCACAGCGTCGCCCATAAATATTCGTGCAGAAAGTACGACAAAAAAGTGTCTTTAGCTTCGCTTGTACAGAATCTGAAGTTCCTTATAATCATGTTTGCTTCAGCACAGTAACTTCGATATTGTTTCCTTAAACAACTTAATTCTTGTATTTGCTCTATTGGTTTGCCTCCCATTTTGAAATAGGATGGAATTGCATAACCTTAGTTTTAATAACATTAAAATTAATGTCATGGTTCTGTGGATATAATTAGCAAATTCATATAAGATGATCTAGAGTCTAGCCCTTCAGTTGAAGGTCTAGATTCTTGACTTTCAACTGAAGGGTTCAGTAATACCATGTCATCGGCATAGATCAAGTTTGATAATAAAAACCCACTCTAATAGACAGAGTTTATTTCCACAACAGTTTCGATGCCCACTGACATCCTCTTCTGTATCCACCCGAAGAGGATGCCAGTGGGCATCGAAACTGTTGTGGAAATAAACTCTGCCTATTGGAGTGGGTTTTTATTATCATATTTTGATCTTCACGTAGAAAAAAGTGAAGTTTTTTGCATTTATAGACCAAGTTATTTATCTTCATGTTGTCCACACAACATCCCACTCTTGCCCCATTAAGAGAATTAATTAATCCATCAATATACACAATAAACAGCACACAATTACACAAGGAGCCTTGTGTAATTCCACATGAGGATTCAAAATATTCGGACGATATATTGCCCCATCTTCTTTTGGTGGTTTTGAACGACGGTTCAGGATCGACCTGCAATCGACTTCTCTGCAGTATCCTGCATCCTTTTGCGGAATTTGGTGGCTGAGAGAATTGGTTTCTGTTCTCCTCCTGTCCTCGTAGCCAGCCACGCATAGCTGGTCAGGGACTTTGCGCAAGAACCTGTCCAGCTGGTTCTTGAAATTATTCAGGTTGATGTGCTAAACATAAAAGTTTGGTGATTGTACCAAAATTTTAATATATTTAGAACATACTAGGAGCAATCAATATATTTTGCCCACCCTTTTATCTTAGCTAAATAATAGGCCATAGGGCTGAAATGCCTTTTGGGCCGTAAGTGTGAACTTTCACATAACCGGATTTTTCCACTTTGAACCTCCCCTCCTTGTATAAAAGCGCTTTTAAACGCCCTTGTAGAAAACCGATGGTTAACGCAGTTTCGAAAATGGCGTCTGACAGTGATGTGCGTCGTAAACAGAGAGCTGTTATAAAGTTCTTTACCACAGAGAAGGAAACAGATGGAAATATTCACAAACGTCTACAAAACGTTTACGGAGATGCTGTTGTTGATCGAAGCACAGTTGGACGCTGGTCTAAACGTGTGAGATCATCGGAGAGAAGGAGAGCCAGCCTCGATGATGAGCCACGCAGCGGTCGCCCGGCATCGGCTCTGACATCTCACACTGTGCAACGTGCTAACAGCATCATTCGATCAAATCGGCGCGTCGCATACAAGGAGCTATCACTGGAGCTAGGAATTAGTGAAAGAAGTGTGAATACGATAATTCACCAACTGGGATACTCAAAAGTGTGTTCACGGTTTGTTCCTCGCCAACTGACTGAAGATCACAAAGCCCAAAGAAAAGAAATTGCTTCTGAGTCGTTGGTTTGATACGAGACAGAAGGGGATGACTTCCTTTCACGAATTGTGACTGGGGATGAGACTTTGGTACACCACTTTGAACCTGAACCAAAACGCCAATCCATGGAGTGGCATCAGACTCCCCACGCAAGAAAAAGTTCAAAATGGCTCCATCTGCAGGAAAGGTTATGGCCACCATCTTCTGGGACATGAAAGGGGTGATTCTGGTGGACATTCTAGGGTAGCAATATATACCTCTGAGTTGATTGTTTGTCCTTTCTTCATAGAGACGTATAAAGCGAGTTTGACCGGAGAGAAAACTGGAAGACGTCCTTCTTTTGCACGATAACGCAAGACCACACAACAGTTTGCAAACAAGAGAGGCCATCACAAAAATGCGCTTGACTGTGTTACTCCACCCTCCATACAACCCGCATCTGGCACCTTCAGACTTCCATTTGTTTGGGCCAATGAAGGATGCTATTCATGGAAGAAAGTTTCAGAGTGACGACGAGGTTGTTGAGAAGGTTAAGAGGTGGCTCCAGCGGAACCCAGCGAACTTTTACCAGCAAGGAATAAAGGCCCTTGTTTTGAGATGGAGAAAAGCCGTAGAAAAGGATGGAGACTGCGTGAAAAAATAAAAACTTGTAAAAAAGGTATGTAACTACTTGTGTACAAAATTTCTGGAACTTACAAGGAAACTTGGAAAGAAAAAAAAAGGGTGGGGCAAAATATATTGAGTGGCCCTTGTATAATGGAACATTCATGTCTTTTAATTTTTTAAACAGAATGTTGTTAGTTACTCTATTATATGATTTCCTTATATCCAAGAACAACTATAAATAGTTGAATAACCATCAGTATATTTAAATATAATCTCCTTCAAATTATAAATACACATTGTCAATTGAATGGGACCATTTGAAACCAAATTGATTTGAAGACTTCCGAATGCTAATGATGCTAATGATGAAAATGCTGATTCAAAAGGTCATTTATAGCTGGGGAGAAACCTATCTTTAGCTCTTCAATCAGACTCTTAATTGCAGACTACTTCTGTTCAGGAATAATTTTAGTATGGCAGTTGTACGAATTAAGCCAAGACTTTCCTGCAGCTTCCCTAAGTGTATATATTATATCATCATCATACTTTTTTTTACAAATTTAAAGCAAGAATCATCCGAACAGGAATTACTACAGTCAAGATGCAATAATTCTAAATTATTAAAAAGGTGTCCTGTCATATATTATATACAGAGTGATTGGCCATTTAGTGTAGTGTTATGAATGAAGTCTTGTATGATTTAATATAATGCATAAAAGAAAGGTCGTAATAAAACCAATAACTTCTATCTTTACGAGCGTTTATTTCCTTAATATTTAGATCATGCTTTTCATGCCTTCTTTCCAAATTTATTTTTGGCATTATTAAACAACTTTCAGATAATTCTTCACACACACACACACACACACACACAACATATATATATATATATATATATATATATATATATATATATATATTTAGGATAAAAACGAAGACGTAGAGCAAAAAAGTCATTATATTTGGCTGCAGCCGACGTTTCGGGCAACTCTACCCATTTTCAAGGCCTAATAAATAAAAAGCTAAAATTAATACATGACAAAAATATATGAATGTCAAAAACTAAAACTAATTTACAGTACAGAATAAAACCTCCAAGAATAAAAATTAAAAAGCATAAAACAAGCATAAGCCAAAAACAAAAAGTAAAATTTATATACATGACAAATATACACATGATAAAAATAAAACTTAAAAACTAAAAACATTCAAACAAATTAGTTAAAAATTTCACTAATAAAAAGTTAAATGAAAAAACGCAAAAGTGCACCAAGAATACCATGCTCACTTGACAGCCACAAACAACTGAGGCGAAAAGGAGACAGGGTCAAGGGGGGGGAAATTAGTTTGTAGGTATTTTAATTAATATAAAGGGGTAACAACTAGAATCAATATTTAAACTGGAGTTCAGAAATTTAATGCACAGAGATTCGTAAATACGGAGAGAGGACGGGCATTTTAAAATTCTTAAATCATTAAAATGCCCGTCCTCTCTCCGTATTTACGAATCTCTGTGCATTAAATTTCTGAACTCCAGTTTAAATATTGATTCTAGTTGTTACCCCCTTTATATTAATTAAAATACCTACAAACTAATTCCCCCCCCCCCTTGACCCTGTCTCCTTTTCGCCTCAGTTGTTTGTGGCTGTCAAGTGAGCATGGTATTCTTGGTGCACTTTTGCGTTTTTTCATTTAACTTTTTATTAGTGAAGTTTTTAACTAATTTGTTTGAATGTTTTTAGTTTTTAAGTTTTATTTTTATCATGTGTATATTTGTCATGTATATAAATTTTACTTTTTGTTTTTGGCTTATGCTTGTTTTATGCTTTTTAATTTTTATTCTTGGAGGTTTTATTCTGTACTGTAAATTAGTTTTAGTTTTTGACATTCATATTATTTTTGTCATGTATTAATTTTAGCTTTTTATTTATTAGGCCTTGAAAATGGGTAGAGTTGCCCGAAACGTCGGCTGCAGCCAAATATAATGACTTTTTTGCTCTACGTCTTCGTTTTTATCCTAAATGTAAAACTACGTCTCCTTAGGAGGGATCCTATTTCATATATATATATATACTGTATATATATATGGGTTGACTTCCACAATGAAATACTTGAAATAAATAAATGATGTACACCCACAAGGAAAATGAAAAGCGATTCCAAAGCCTTTCATGTATTCAACAGTGCACTTCGTCAGGGAATCAATGGAAAAGGCAAGAAGCCGTAATAATATATATATATATATATATATATATATATATATATATATTTTGTGTGTGTACAGCGTAAACAAAATAATTGGGAGGGATCAGCAAAAAATAAAAAATTACTAATTAAAGTCAGAAAGTATTTTAACAAGACTTGGGTCCATTTTATACGTTCCCGAACTGTTAAAAAAAGTGTGTATATATATATATATATATGAAATAGGATCCCTCCTAAGGAGACGTAATTTTACATTTAGGATAAAAACGAAGACGTAGAGCAAGAAAGTCATTATATTTGGCTGCAGCCGACGTTTCGGGCAACTCTACCCATTTTCAAGGCCTAATAAAATAAAAGGCTAAAATTAATGCATGACAAAAAAAAATATAAAAAATTATACGAATGTCAAAAAAAACTAATTCATAGCACAGAATAAAACCACTTAAAGAATAAAAATTAAAAAGCGTAAAACAAGCATAAGCCAAAAACAAATTAAAAATTATATACATGACAAATAACACATGATAAAAGTAAAACTTTAAAACTAAAAACATTCAAACAAATTAGTTAAAAATTAGTTAAAAACTTCACTAATAAAAAGTTAAATGAAAAAACGCAAAAGTGCACGAAAACATACCATGCTCACTTGACATCCTCAAACAACTGAGGCGAAAAGGAGACAGGGTCAAGGGAAAACAGAAAAATTTAGTTGGTAGGCATTCTAATTAATATAAAGGGGGTAACAGCTGGAATCAATATTTAAGCTGGAATTCAGAAATTTAATGCACAAAGATTCAAATACGGAGAGAGGACGGACATTTTAATGATTTAAGAATTTTAAAGTTATTAACGGAAATATCAACTTTACACTTAACAGAATGATTTCTAATGGCAGACTGTTCCTTTTTAGATAAAACTTTCCCTGTCCTATGGCTAATACCCATATGGGAGCAAAATCTTGCCTGCAAAGAACGAACTGTGCTGCCAAACGTAGTTCCTCTGGGAACACCCAGGGCAGGTAAACAAATAAACGACAGAACAGTTCATCGCAGGGGGGATTTTGTCCTTACAACGGAAAAACATTCAAGGGTATATTATTCACAAAAGCAACCTTAAAATCAGTGTGAAAATAAAATTTCCTCACCACACTCAACAATTGCTTTTCACAACAGTGTTAAATTGGTAGAGGTCAGGTAAAACAAGATATTTACAATTCTTAGGAACATCATACGTTGGGATAAGTTTGGGGGAATAAACATTATTAAGTAATTTACCAATAATACCTTGTACAAGAACCCGTGGAAAACCATTTTTAAAGAAAAAATCAGTAAGGAATTCAAACTCATTATGAAGCAGAGCAAAGTTTGAGCAAATATTATAAGCTCTATGCACTAAAGTGCGAATCGAACTTAGTTTGTAATTAAAATCGCAAAAACTATAAAAATTAAAACCTAAACCCGTAAAAGTAGGCTTCCGGTATGTAGAAGTTAAAACAGTTGAGCCTGATTTGGAAACCAAAACATCAAGGAAAGGAATAGAACCTTGAACTTCCTTTTCCTGCGTAAATATAATATTCTTATGAAGTGTGTTCAAAAAATTTAAAAACTGAACTGATTGATTATCCGTTGGAATAAAGAAAACGTGTCATCAACATAACGTCTGTACAAATTCGGCTTAAGGTGAGGGGGGCACTCACAGAAGGCCCTTTCCTCAAGATGAGACATGAAAATATTCGCAAAAACGGGACCCAAGGGGCTCCCCATCCCCACTCCATCCAACTGACGGTAAACTATCCCTTGAAAACTAAAAAAGTATCCTTGACAGCCAAATTCAGAAGCTGCTCAAACTGTGCTCTGCCAAAGCCGTGAAAAAGTGAGTCCGGCTGTGGAAAAGCTTTATTTAAAATAATTGTAATGGTCTCATCCAAGGGGACATTTGTAAAGAGGGAAGATACATCAAAACTTGTCATAACAAAGAATTCATATTAAACTCTTAATTTCCGACACAAAAGAAAAACTATCCTTAACACTGTACAAGTTCACAGTAAATGATGATAACAATGGGACAAGAAATTTGGCAAGTTTGTAATTAGCCAAAGGATAAGACGCTAAAATTGGGCGCAATGGAACACCGACTTTATGAACCTTAGGCAGACCATACATAAGGCCCAAATAAGAGCCTGAAACGTACAATTCATCATAAGTGGAGGAGTTAATAACACAATCATGTTTAAGCTTAAGCAAAACACGGTTAACCTTGTCTTCCAATCGCTGAATAATTTTAGAAACCTGTTCATCTACCTTAACAAATTTTAATGAATCAGAAAGAATATCAAGCATTTTTTAATATAATCAGTTTTATTCATAACCACAACACCGCTACCCTTATCTGGTTTAGTAATAACAATAGATTCATTTACACCCAAGCTTTTTAAAATTTCACGGTCCTCCTTATGCAGAAAAATTGTAGAAAACTTAAAGCTTTAATTTAAAAAACAATTCATGGGACAATTGGGAAATATGTTGTCTAACCTTACCAAAATCATTAGCATCAACGGTTGGAAGAACCTTCAGATCATGGGCTATCCTTTCAAAATAAAATAAAGTCAGCAGGTTTAAAACGCAAGTTGGGAAACTTGAACTTAAGGCCAAGAGACAAGAGAAAACTTTCACGCTTTGACAGGGTATAGTCAGATAAATTCCTAATGACCTGACCAGGATCTAGAAAATAAGGGCGAGATAGGTTTTAACCTAAAAAGCTTGCGGTCATGAATCCGGGAAATAGAACGTACATATGAAAGGGAGGAAACATGAATATTAGACACTATGCACGCATAATCACAAAAAGAGACCAAGGCCTTCAACTGGCTTTTAAGAGCACAAATCTTGTTCGAAATATCATGCTTAAGCTTAAATTTGTAATTAATTTCATTGTTAAGATAATATACCAATGATGACCTATAAAACTCTGAAGAATAGAGTGAATTACGATACAGTTTATAATAAATAAAATTAGGAAAGACGCCACTATTCCGGCAGATTTCTAAAAATTCAAGGTCCAATTCAATCTTCTTGAATTTCTGACAGACTTTTCAAGTTTACGGTGGAGTCTCAAACCCTGTAGTCCATAACGCGTAGATACATATGAAATAGGATCCCTCCTAAGGAGACGTAATTTTACATTTAGGATAAAAACGAAGACGTAGAGCAAGAAAGTCATTATATATTGGCTGCAGCCGACGTTTCGGGCAACTCTACCCATTTTCAAGGCCTAATAAAATAAAAGGCTAAAATTAATGCATGACAAAAAAAAAATATAAAAAAATTATACGAATGTCAAAACAAACTAATTCATAGCACAGAATAAAACCACTTAAGAATAAAAATTAAAAAGCGTAAACAAGCATAAGCATAAGGTTGCTTTTGTGAATAATAATACCCTTGAATGTTTTTTCCGTTGTAAGGACAAAATCCCCCCTGCGATGAACTGTTCTGTCGTTTATTTGTTTACCTGCCCTGGGTGTTCCCAGGGGAACTACGTTGGCAGCACAGTTCGTTCTTTGCAGGCAAGATTTTGCTCCCATATGGGTATTAGCCATAGGACAGGGAAAGTTTTATCTAAAAAGGAACAGTCTGCCATTAGAAATCATTCTGTTAAGTGTAAAGTTGATATTTCCGTAATAACTTTAAAATTTTAAATCATTAAAATGTCCGTCCTCTCTCCGTATTTATGAATCTTTGTGCATTAAATTCTGAATTCCAGCTTAAATATTGATTCCAGCTGTTACCCCCTTTATATTAATTAGAATGCCTACCAACTAAATTTTTCTGTTTTCCCCTTGACCCTGTCTCCTTTTCGCCTCAGTTGTTTGAGGATGTCAAGTGAGCATGGTATGTTTTCGTGCACTTTTGCGTTTTTTCATTTAACTTTTTATTAGTGAAGTTTTTAACTAATTTTTAACTAATTTGTTTGAATGTTTTTAGTTTTAAAGTTTTACTTTTATCATGTGTTATTTGTCATGTATATAATTTTAATTTGTTTTTGGCTTATGCTTGTTTTACGCTTTTTAATTTTTATTCTTTAAGTGGTTTTATTCTGTGCTATGAATTAGTTTGTTTTGACATTCGTATAATTTTTTTATATTTTTTGTCATGCATTAATTTTAGCCTTTTATTTTATTAGGCCTTGAAAATGGGTAGAGTTGCCCGAAACGTCGGCTGCAGCCAAATATAATGACTTTCTTGCTCTACGTCTTCGTTTTTATCCTAAATGTATATATATATATATATATGTATATATATATATGATGAATAAAACCACGAAGGGAAAAGAAACACAAAGTGGTGCTCAAGCGCTTTCGTCTAATGACATCCTCAGGAAGAGTGTTCCTGAGGATGTCATTAGACGAAAGCGCTTGAGCCACTTTGTGTTTCTTTTCCCTTCGTGGTTTTATTCATCATAAATATTTTTCACGTGTCACTTTCGTGAAATAATTTTTCATATATATATATATATATAAAATAAATGAATCAATGCATATTCTAGAAAGTTCCCTTCTCTTATGTCCTTATTTTTAACAAGACCTTTAGAACTCTCCCAATTAATTATATGAGAGTGATTATGGCTATACTTTTGGTTAAACAATGCATTAGAATTATTTGGGGTCATACACTCGTATATACCTTGGTTAACCTTGGTTTGCTTCCGAATTGTTCATTCTGACGAAGGTCGAGCTTTGTTGCTCTATCTTAGACCTACAACTTAACGTGGAATCCGAACCACGACCCACCACGGGTAGTCAGAAATTACAAAGTCCTTGCTCGGACTCGATCTCACGACCTCTCGATCAGTAGTACAGCGTCTTAACCACTAGGTTACTCAGTGTACCCAGGGTACCCATTTATCTACCAACCAACTTTTATTGTGTGGAAGGCTGAACAGCTGGGTTTGTTGCGCAAATATATATATATATATGGTGTTTTATTCTGGCGTCTAAAATTTAAACTTCTAAAGAGGCCTAAAATTTTACTATATAAACTAAGTGACAATGTGCACATCCAATCGAGTAGACAGCCAGCAGCAGTATCTGGGCTGTTCTTTATTAGGTGAGATTTAACAGTATTTTTGTACTTAAGGACTACGTTAATGTCAATTGTTTTAAGTAAGGTGAGAAGATGTTTAACATTTACATGGTAAGGTTGACTAAGAATATTTTTATGATCAAATTCCTCTTTAATTACACTATTATATCTTTTCATTTTAGCTTTTCTTAGACAGTTTTCTGGATATGGAATAGGGTAATATAGTCCGATACCAACGTTCATAATATTGCATAACTCAGAATCTAAAAATTTAGGACTAACAACTCCTCTTAATGATGCGTTGAGAAACAAGAAAAAAAATTTCTCGAGTGTCGATGGTCAGAATAAAAATGGACATAATTATTATTAGTAGGCTTGCGGAAAACTTAAAATTTGATTTGTTCATCTCCGAATTTCTAGATCCAGAAATGATAAGTATTCATCATTTTCCATTTTAATAGTAAATTTTATAAACGAACTAAATTACTGAGCCTATTAAGGAATTCATCAACACCCAAATTATCGAGCCAAAGGCGTCAAACGTTACCCGTGTACCGATACCAAACAATGTTGAAATTAACAATAGTGGACAAAATTTGACTTTCAAAATGTTTCGTATATAAATTAGAAAACGCGGGCGAGAGGAGATTTCCCGTCGCCAATCTAAACGACATAGCATAAAACTTATTTTCAAACTGAAATTTACAATGTTTGGCGTAAAGTTCAATTAATTCAATAAGCATGTTACGTTGAACAGGAAAAAAATATTCAGAAATCTTAGCGTTTAGAAAGACAAGCGAGTCATCAACAGGGACTTTAGTGAATAAAGAATATACATAAAATTAACCCGTTTGAAATTGGGATCATTTGGAAACTTCAGTTTGTTAATAACATCCACATCCTATTTACAATTTGAGATTCAAAAATAGATCCAAGTAAAGGAATCGATAAACTATCGAAATGGTTAATCACTTTATGTTACGGAGTTCACAAAGTTAACAAGTCTTGCGGGATTGTTAAATTTGTGTGTTTTGACTAAACTATATAAATAAGGTAATGATGAAGTGCTATTTAAAAAAAAAAATCTTAGAAAAATCGATGTATTTTTTTTTTTTTTAGTTTCTCCTAATCTTCTGTTGAACATTTTGTTAAAATCCACCAATGGATTTCTGTTTAAAGGTATATATATATATGTACTTATCATGATCACTCACTAAAGTATTCATCTTTCCAATGTGATTATTTTTGGTCATGATAATCATCGAATTAGATTTATCAGCTTTAATAATATGTAATGAATCATTATTTTCAAATATTTTCAGGGGATTTTCATAACTCTGACGATAATTCGACTCAAAACTCATATCTAAGGAACTATACAGCTAAAGCTAAAGTTACATCACTTTTGAATGTATTAATTTGTTTTTCAAAATTACCAAAAGATTTGTCAGTTTGTGTAAACTACTACAGGATTTTTAGGGA
>JAJOZX010003120.1:302500-445000 GCA_023014485.1 Bathynomus jamesi
AGTAAAGAAATAGTTATCGTTAACGGATTATCGTTAACTTCCGTTAACTTTGTAGTAAAATTATCGGATTATCGTTATCGGAGTTAAAAATTGGGGTTAATGGATTATCGTTATCGAAGTTAACTTTTTGGTTAACGGTGCCCACCCACTGATATATATGTATGAAGAACCAATAGAAAAACGGCACTAAATTATATAATTGGAAATGTAAACTTTGTTCGAAGAATAAAATAAGAGAAAAAAAAAAAAATTAGTATCTTATTACGACAAAATAGAAGACGGGAAATGGAAAATGAAGATTTCAAATTTGATTAAACTTCCTCTCTCATTCCTTATAATTACAAGAAGACATCGAATTAATTCTTATAATTACAAGAAGACATGGAATTAATTCTTATAATTACAAGAAGACATGGAATTAATTCCTTGTAATCACAAGAAGACGAATTAATTCCT
Source organism: Bathynomus jamesi (assembly GCA_023014485.1). NCBI lineage: Eukaryota > Metazoa > Arthropoda > Malacostraca > Isopoda > Cirolanidae > Bathynomus > Bathynomus jamesi. The sequence continues at coordinate 302,957 of JAJOZX010003120.1, forward strand.
TATAATTACAAGAAGACATGAATTAATTCTTTATAATTACAAGAAGACATCGAATTAATTCTTTATAATTACAAGAAGACATCGAATTAATTCTTTATAATTACAAGAAGACATCGAATTAATTCTTTATAATTACAAGAAGACATCGAATTAATTCTTTATAATTACAAGAAGACATGGAATTAATTCTTTATAATTACAAGAAGACATGGAATTAATTCCTTGTAATCACAAGAAGACATGAATTAATTCCTTATAATTACAAGAAGACATGAATTAATTTTATAATTACAAGAAGACATGGAATTAATTCTTTATAATTACAAGAAGACATCGAATTAATTCTTTATAATTACAGAAGACATCGAATTAATTCTTTATAATTACAAGAAGACATCGAATTAATTCTTTATAATTACAAGAAGACATCGAATTAATTCTTTATAATTACAAGAAGACATGGAATTAATTCTTTATAATTACAAGAAGACATGGAATTAATTCCTTTATCACAAGAAGACATGGAATTAATTCCTTATAATTACAAGAAGACATGAATTAATTCTTTATAATTACAAGAAGACATCGAATTAATTCTTTATAATTACAAGAAGACATCGAATTAATTCTTTATAATTACAAGAAGACATCGAATTAATTCTTTATAATTACAAGAAGACATGGAATTAATTCTTTATAATTACAAGAAGACATGGAATTAATTCCTTGTAATCACAAGAAGACATGAATTAATTCCTTATAATTACAAGAAGACATGAATTAATTCTTTATAATTACAAGAAGACATCGAATTAATTCTTTATAATTACAAGAAGACATCGAATTAATTCTTTATAATTACAAGAAGACATCGAATTAATTCTTTATAATTACAAGAAGACATGGAATTAATTCTTTATAATTACAAGAAGACATGGAATTAATTCTTTATAATTACAAGAAGACATGGAATTAATTCCTTGTAATACAAGAAGACGAATTAATTCCTTATAATTACAAGAAGACATGAATTAATTCTTTATAATTACAAGAAGACATCGAATTAATTCTTTATAATTACAAGAAGACATCGAATTAATTCTTTATAATTACAAGAAGACATCGAATTAATTCTTTATAATTACAAGAAGACATCGAATTAATTCTTTATAATTATAAGAAGACATGGAATTAATTCTTTATAATTACAAGAAGACATGGAATTAATTCCTTGTAATCACAAGAAGACATGAATTAATTCCTTATAATTACAAGAAGACATGAATTAATTCCTTATAATTACAAGAAGACATGAAATTAATTATAATTACGAGAAGACATGGAATTAATTCCTTATAATTACAAGAAGACATGGAATTAAGGTATGATAAGGAAAGCGAATTTTAAAACAGTTAATTTTAACTGAAAAAGTAATTTATTATTATATATTATTATTATTATAATTATTATTATTTATTGGCATTTATTTTATTTCGTTTCCGTGTTTATTTTAATGTAATTTATATTGTGTATCAGAGAAAAGCACACGAACCGTAGATTGATTTTGTACGAAAACTGAAGTAAGTGGTAAGAGACGTGCTTGGGACGTTGCCTCACGACGTGAGGACGAACCCTTTTCTACGTGTGTGTGTGTGTGTGTGTACACGCATTAGATAGTATCTGTTCACTTTATCACTTTTTTACTTTCATGAAGATGACGACAAAGAAATGTATATTTACAGCTGCGAAAAAAGTTCGCCGATATATTAAAAAGTTGCTAAATTTTTCAAAATTCAGAAGGAATTTATAGTTGGTTGGAAATCACTTTTTTTTTCAACCAGTTATGAACTTTCACTGAACGGTACGGACGTAATTCACTATTAACCCCCGTTAAAGTCAGAACATAAAATAGAGTTCTGGTTGTCGTGTTTCGGCGTCCTCTGTTCAATGATCCAAAATGGCAGCCCAACCTTCTTTTATACTCAAGAACTGGTTATTTTTTTTTTCAAATGTATTCCATTTATAGGTCAATACGATAACATCAGCGAAGTAAAAAAAAAGAAAGATTTCAGTCTCTTTTGAGATCAATTTCAGATCCTTTCAACTCTATTTTGCCGTATTGCAATAAACTACTTTAATGGGAACAAACATATTTCGTCTCCCGTGGATTTCCACCTAAAGAAAAACAATAAACTCGAAGAATTTACATGCATACGAAAAGTAGTACCGAAAAGAAGGGGTATTTTATATCCTTTTTTTTTAATATATTATTATTATTATTTATTATTATTAAAACCCCCTCGCGTGCTCAGTGGAAGACGTTTGTATTCATACAGATTTTTGTCTTACCTTCAATTTGTCTAAATTGCATCCGAAATTTTTTATTATTTTTTAACCTGTTTTATTTCTTTTGATGGAAGTTGTAAAAATGATTTTGGTGCGGCGATAAAATTTTTCTCCTTTGACTCGGAACCTAGATTTTGGTTCACAGAATTAAATCAGATTCGACATTTGTATAATGTCGTCTTACGAATAGGAAATGACTTTTCATTTCAGATATTTAAACCGATTATGTTTTATTGCGTGCGCGCGCGCGCGACACACACACACACACACACACACACACACACATATATATATATATATATAAGTGCGCATCGCTGCATAAACGAAATACTTAGTTTTACGAATCCATATATCTAAAACTCTAATTAACCAGACCTAATTTAATCTAATCTAACCTAACCCTAGTGCCATCGAACCGAAAAGAGGTGTGACAAGTGTTATGGTCGCGACTAATGGCTCGAAAGGTGTTTTCTTTCGAGTCATTAAATAGTGAGGTACTCGCTAATCTAGCCTATCTTAACTTAACTTAACCTAACCTAACCTAATCAGGACTAACATACCTTTTACCCAACAGTAAAAATGTTTCTAGATTTTTACATAAATTTTTCAATGTTCCGAGGTACAAAAAGTGTACCTCACGAAAGAAATGTGTACGAAAACTTTTGCATTTGAACTTTTTTAAAAAGTTTATTTGAACTTTTTTAAAAAGTTTTCAGATTCTTTGATGTTTTACATTATATGTTGGAGTTAAACTAATTTTTTTTTTATTTGTTAATTTTTTCCAAGCGAACGATACATTTTTTCATAACTATCCTATTTATGGTACGAAAGCCAAGGACGAATAAAACTGAAATATTTCTCTGTACGAATTGTACGAATACTTATGAGTGCTACTGTATATATTATACTTACTTTTTAGATCACTTTATGAAGGTTTGAACGACGGTTCCGGACCGACCTGCGGTCGACCACTTAGCAACATCCCGCTTCATATACTGTATATATGCACTATTATATATATATATATATATTTAAACTGCAAACACGCAGTATAATTAACGTAAAGAACGACGCTTGTATAGGAGAATATTCCGCGCAAGATGAGAGCAAGAGAACGAAACAAATGAAAAAATTAGGTAACCACCCTGGAATCGAACCCGGGATCTTCCGATTGCCGGTCAGATATGATAACCATTACACCACGGCCTCACTCAATCAAATGCCGTAATTCCTCTACATACGCGCAGAAACTTGCGCGGAATTAAATGTATATAATGTACGGCATGCGGAGGTGCCCCCTTGGGGCACTGGTTTCTGCGCGTATGTAGAGGAATTACGGCATTTGATTGAGTGAGGCCCGTGGTGTAATGGTTATCATATCTGACCGGCAATCGGAAGATCCCGGGTTCGATTCCCGGGTGGTTACCTCATTTTTTCATTTGTTTCGTTCTCTTGCTCTCATCTTGCGCGGAATATTCTCCTATACAAGCGTCGTTCTTTACGTTAATTATACTGCGTGTTTGCAGTTTAAATGTATATAATGTACGGCATGCGGGAGGTGCCCCTTGGGGCATTGGTTTCTGCGCGTATGTAGAGGAATTACGGCATTTGATTGAGTGAGGCCCGTGGTGTAATGGTTATCATATCTGACCGGCAATCGGAAGATCCCGGGTTCGATTCCCGGGTGGTTACCTCGTTTTTTCATTTATTTCGTTCTCTTGCTCTCATCTTGCGCGGAATATTCTCCTATACAAGCGTCGTTCTTTACGTTATATATACGTATATATATATATATATATATATATATATATATATATATATATATATATACAAAGGTGGGCAGGACCGAGTTCCAAAAGGACCGAACTCCAGGAACTCGGTCCTTTTTAAGGACCGTGAGCGGGAAAGTCGTCCTTTTCTCAGTGAGGACTGAAATGAGGAGCGACGGTCCATTTTTAAGCAATTCCGGACGGTCCGGTCCGGACGGTCTTTTTTAGTGATTTTAGTGTGTTTAGTGATTATTTGAAGTTCTAAGAAGATGGATCGTTTCCTCCAGAAGACACAGGAAGAGACTGAGACTGAACTGAAACTTGTTTCAACACCTGAAGGACTTGTTCATCAAGTTTAACACGCCTATCCCATCCAGTGCCGCCGCCGTGGAGAGGCTCTTCTCTTTGGGGAAGGACGTCCTCAAGCCGAAAAGGTCAGGGCTGAGTGACAGCCATTTGAAATGCTAGTCTTCTTGAAGGGAAACTCAAGCATTTAACTTAATAACTTTTTTTCATCATTTATGTATTGTATTAATTATAATTTACGTTAATAAAATTAAAGATTTCCGGTGTCTTTAATTTCATTTTTCATTTTAATCAAATTTTTCACTTATATTATATATAAGGACCGAGGACCGAGTCGTTCCTAGGTCCTATCTTCAGACAGGACCGGGACCGGGACCGTCGGTCCAGTTTGAGGCAAGGACCTGGACCGGGACCGTCGGTCCTTTATGAGGCCCGGCTGCCCACCTTTGTATATATATATATATTTTATTTTCACGGATCTGAAGGAAAATTACCTCAATCCTCTGAGAACATGTCCGCATTTTCACTGTTGCTGTGTACTGGTTGAATAATGAATATACCCAGTACGAACAGGAAATGCAACATACACACCAAATATGCACCAATTAACTGTGTATGAAAATTTGTCGCGCAAAAAAATAATAAGTTTCAAGGAAACAGATTCCGACTCTTATGAACACTCGTAGAGTAAAATACTTTGATAACGCGGCGATTGATGCGATACGCGAATAATACGGCAAAAAAAAATATAGGACATGATTTTCGAATACGAATACGCGTCAAGACGCGAATAACGGGCAAAATTCAAGCCAGGCGTCCAGTAACCGCGATTGGACGCGAACCGAGTGCTCGAGATTGCGAGTGAGTGATGTATAGTACTGTTATATTTTATATTTTAATTGTATTTAAACGTCTATTACATTGTTAATTATTACTAAATTTTATTTGTCTTTATAATACAGTATATTTTTTTTGTGCAGGAAGGAGGGGCCAAGGGCGAATTACTTTGATATTTTAGGTAAAAAGCCGTATATTTTTGGGGGGTGGTCTTCGGAACCTAACCTATTCTTTCCGTAAGTTCTTTAACAAGAGATAACGCGGACCGCGATATCGCGAGGGTCTCTTGGAATGTAACCCCCCCCCCCCCCCCCCCGTTATCAGCGTATTCAACTGTGTACAGAATCTGACAAGTTAAAAGTTTAGGTCACAAGCAGAACACGTCGTGCATCGAAAGGATTTGTTAATGGTGAAAGATTCCTTATGTAGTTGATGTTCGTGACATACCATTTAATACCGGTGGTCGAGTGATTAAAGAAATCAGACTGCGATCAAAATGATAATCAATAGCTCAGAATCTTGCTTTTGTGTAGGTCGAAATTCGTAATGTTTGCATAATTTTTTCGTGACAGTACACGAAAAGCTAACTACCGGCCAGGACGGCCATCAATTACTACAGAACGAACGCGAAAGACCACTTGTTTACCGAGTGAGTTATGATCCACATAGACATCGCGAGTAATATTAATCATTTTACGAGGAACAACTGAATGTTAATATGCTAAACTACGTTACATCGTACTCCAAACAGACTTGTAATTGGTGCAAACTTCTAACTCCTACTTACAGCCGTCATTGCAAAGAGAGAATTAATAAAACGGGTGAGGGAAATCTGATTTCGGAAATCTGATCTCTTCTGGAAATAGATCTATTTCAATTATTTCATGTCAAATGCACGCACTGGTTATGGAAAATGACCGTTTGAAAATAGAAATCTTGTTTGCGACCGTCAGTTCAACACGGATTTTATAGTGTAATTGGATAGGAATCAATTTGGGATGTTGAGAAGATTGACTTTGTATTCGCCGAGCCTATCTATTCTCAAGAATTATCTCCTTTACATTATTCCGAAAAGGGTTTTACGTTTCATTGCGCGTAATACGCATAACTCAGGATAATGCTGTATCCCAAATGCACCTAATGCAGAAGAAGAATGGTCGGTATCGAATGGGTGTATGAACTGTAGTTTCTATTTTGCGTTGGTGTTTTTCCCTCTCTGGTACAGTTATCTAAGTTAACGATATTTATTATTTCAAATTAAAGGACGCAAATCAAAGATAAGAATCAGAGTAGTTCGAATAATTAATATACGATGTACACTGAAACCCCAAGAAGAGAGAGAGAGAGTTGCAAGGAGTTACAAGGACAAGAGGAAGCCTCAAAGACCTTCCGGTCCACTCTGGGAGGATCCTGTTATTAAAGAAGTTTATTTTTCTTTCGACTATCCTAGCAGTAGTAGAAAACTGGATAGAAAATTAGAAGGCTCTCTCCCCACCCTCCGCTCCCTCCCTGCCAGAAGCATTTATGGAAAAAGGTTGAAGAAAATACCTTGACCCTGGAAAAGTAGCCAAGGAAATTTTACAGGAAAGTGGAGAATATATAAATAGCTCTATATTTAGCATGCTCACAGAGACACCGTGCAAGCGAACTCCTGCAGAGTTATGTTATGTTTTAGTCTTAAACTACGAGAGAATTCAGTACTTTGTCTAGCCTATTTTTAAACACATTTACACTTTGACTGGAAACAACCTCTGAGGGAAGTTGGTTCCAGATATTAACTATTTTATAGGAAACGAAATTCCCGCAGACATAGGTCCTAAATGTCTTTAGTTCCAGTTTAAACCCATTATTTCTTGTCGGATTGGCATTAAGTGAGAATAAGTTCCTGTAATCTACCCTGTCCATTCCAGTGAGCATCTTGAAGACTTGAATAAGCTGACCCCGCAACCTCCTCGTCTCTAAGGTATACAGATTTAGGCGCTCCAATCTCCGTTGGTAGCTTTGCATTCTCATTGAAGGGATCACTTTTGTAGCCCTTGCTTGTACTCTTTCTAACCTTTCTATGTCCTTCCTGAGGGATGGAGACCAAAACTGCGCACAGTATTCCAGTTGAGGTCTGACTAGTGAATTATAAAGGGACATTACAGTCTCCTTGTTCCAAAACTGGAACTGTCTTTTAATATAACCTAATATTTTTAAGGCCCTCTTTTCGACTTCTGCACAGTGCTTCGACGGTTTCAGATCGTTGCTGATATAGACTCCTAAGTCTTTCTCCAGAGAGAGAGAGAGAGAGAGAGAGTTACAAGGAAAAGAAGTACCTCAAAAGGCCTTGCGGCCCATACCGAGGAGGTACCAATGGCAACGGGAGCCAGGGAAAATTTTGTAAAAGTTTATTTTTCTTTCAACTATCCTAGCAGTAGTAGAAAACTGGATAGTAAAGTAGAAGGCTCTCTCCCCACCCTCCGCTCCCTCCCTGCCAGAGGCAGGTACGGAAAAAGGTTGAAGAAAATACCTTGACCCTGGAAAAGTAGCCAAGGAAATTTTACAGGAAAGTGGAGAATATATAAATAGCTCTATATTTAGCTTGCTCACAGAGACACCGAGCAAGCGAACTCCTGCAGAGTTTTCTGAGGTTTTAATCTTAAACTATGAGTGTGTTCAGTACTTTGTCTAGCCTATTTTTAAACAGATTTACACTTTGACTGGAAACAACCTCTGAGGGAAGTTGGTTCCAGATATTAACTATTTTATAGGAAAAGAAATTTCCGCAGACTGAGGTCCTAAATGTCTTTACACACTCAAATAGTGTGCAAGATTTCGTCTAACCTTTACTTGAACTGATCCACAGAGGAACTGTTCACAACTTCCGAAGGTAACCTGTTCCATGTGTCACAGATCTTATACGTAAAGTAATTCACACACACACTAGTCCTAAACCGTTTCAAATCCAACTTCCAACCATTGTTGCGAGTTGGGTTATCATTTAAACTAAACATACTTCTAAAATCGACATCGTTGAACCCTCGTAAGAGCTTGAAAACCTCGATCAGTTGACCGCGCAGCCTCCGAGTTTCAAGCGAAAACAAGTTCAGGGCGCGTAACCGTCGATTGTAGCCCATATGCCTAACGGAAGGGATTAACTTTGTGGCCCTCGCCTGCACTCGCTCCAGCCTCTCAATATCTTTCGTGAGGGTGGGCGACCAGAACTGCACAGCATACTCCAGGTACGGCCGAACAAGGGAATTGTACAGTGAGAGCACAATCTCCTTGTTCCGAAACTGAAATTGCCTCCTGATATAACCCAATAGTTTCTGGGCTTTCTTTTCCACCTCTACACACTGTTTCGTAAACTTAAGGTCGCTGCTAATTAGCACACCCAAGTCCTTTTCTAAATCAGTCACCTCGATATTACTGCCCAACATCGAGTAGTCCGACTTGGGATTGGCGTAGCCAATGTGCATCACTTTGCATTTACCCAAGTTAAACGGCATTTGCCATTTTTCGGACCACTCTCCTATCCTACCTAGGTCCGCACGCAGTTGCTCGATCGCTTCGGGCGTCCCAACATTGGCCCCAAGCTTGGTGTCATCAGCGAATTGGCGATCCGACTGACGATGCCACCGTCGATATCATTTATGTAAATGGTAAACAACAGTGGCCCCAAAACGGAACCCTGAGGAACCCCACTAGTGACCGAGGCCCAACCCGAACTAGCCCCTTTAATTACCACCCTCTGCCGCCTATTCCTCAGCCAGTTTTCAATCCACCTACCTATTTCCCCACCGATACCCAGCGCGCGCACTTTCGCCATTAGCCGGCGGTGAGGTACCTTATCAAAGGCTTTCTGAAAGTCGAGATAAAGTATATCAATCGCCCTAATCTTATCGTACTCACTCAACATGACGTGGAAAAACTCGAGCAAGTTGGTGAGACACGACCTATGCCGTCTAAACCCATGTTGGGAGTCCCCAAACAGCTTGTAGGAATCCAAATGGTCAACGATTCTATCAGCTATTATCCTTTCTAATAATTTACCTACAACTGAAGTGAGACTAATAGGACGATAGTTCCCTGGACTTTCGTGATCCCCTTTCTTAAAGATAGGGGTCACGTTGGCCTCCCTCCAGTCACCAGGCACCTGGCCCATCACCAACGATTTGTTGAAGACTGTAGCCAGGTGGGGAGCCACCTGGTCGCGCACTTCTCGCAAAACACTGGGGAGAAACTGGTCTGGCCCAGGAGCCTTAAACGCGCTCAGTTTGTCTATTCTATGAGCAACGACTGTCGCGGTACATCTAACACTATCCAGGCCAGCACCTTCGTGCCTCACAGCTGGCTCGGGGATGACGCGGGTATCCTCCCTGGTGAACACTCCCGCAAAGTACTCATTAAGCACATTAGCGATGTCCGCGTCGGAGGTCCGCAGAACGCCGCTTCCGTCCTTTAAAGGACCTATCATGCTTCTAATGGGCTTTCTACTATTAACATAACTGAAGAACTCCTTAGGGTTCCCCTTGCAGAGGCTTGCCACCCGTAGTTCTTCGTTACGTTTCGCTAGCCTAACCTTCGCCTTCACTTCCCTACACAGGCGGACATACGCTTCAGTGTTCTCGTGGGAACGATTGGCCTTCGCCCTCCTATACGCTACTTTCCTATTTCGGATAGCTGAAGCGATGCCACGATTGAACCACTTAGGCTGCGTTGAAGCAGGGGTGACCGGTTTTGAGGGTATGGCAGCAGACTGCAGCACCATAAACTCATCCCGGAATGCACTCTACACTCCCTCAACATCGCCGCCAACCTCTAACCCCATTTCTGCTACGCTATCCCTGAGGCTAACAAAGTTCGCCCGCCGGAGATCGAGCTTACTGCCTCTCGAGTTACTACGCTTCACCCGAGGGACGCACACACGGAACCTAATAAGACCGTGATCACTCCCGCCAACAATTCGTCAACGGTGAGGCCAGTGACGAGGTTGTCTTCGGTCGTGAATACTAAGTCTAGAACGCTTTCGCCTCGTGTAGGCTCGTTGACCCACTGAGTGAGGAAGTTCTCATCAGCAAAGTCAACTAGCCTCCTCCCTTCAGCATCGGCAGTCCTCTTTTCCCACTTTATGCCGCGACAGTTGAAGTCTCCTAAAACTACACACACCCTATCCCCTAGCAGGCTACTGAGTTCGGTGTACAGGGCTGTATCGTCCTCGAGGAGGAGATGCGGAGGTCTGTACACCAAGATTAACCTATAGTTCGTCCCTCCCACGTTCAGATCGACGCCAAGCAGCTCCCGTTCCGACCGGAACTGGCAGTCAACCGGACTCAACGTGTCTCTGACGTATATTAGTACCCCACCCCCCTCCCCACGGGTGCGGTCTTTGCGAAACATTCTATACCCGGGAATTTCGAACTCCCCAACGTAGTCCCTACGATCAGTATGAATCCAGGACTCGGTGATAGCAACGATATCCTGGTATTCTGATGCTAAGAGCGCCCGTAGCTCGCAAAACTTGTTCCTAATTGACCTAGCATTAAAAAGCATTGCACGGAGGGAGCCTTCCCTATTCTGACCGACCCCTGCACGACCCGTTTCCCGAACAGCCAGGGCTGTCGGGAGTTGAAGAGCCCCTCACTAACGAGGGGGCAACTTCCGCAGGAGACTGAGCCCCCTCCAACGTAGGAGGAGGGTCACCCACCTGTACTTCGACGCACCCTTCAGTTGAAGGTATGTCCGCCACCGGCTCATCCTCATCTCTCCCCGGTGGGGGCCCATCATCTCTCCCCGGACTCGACCTCACCATTCTGTATAGGTGCCGGTCGAGCAGCGCGCCTAGCACACCTTTACCCTTGTTATTGAGGTGGACACCATCCCTCTGGTAAAGGTCCCACCTACCCGAAAATGCATCGAAGGGGTCAATAAACTTCACGCCCAGCGGAACGCACAAGTCTTGTACCCTCTCGTTGATGCCAATGACCTTACTGAGCGCGTGGTCACTGACATTCATTCGCGGTAAAATACCCATTAACATTCCCCTGTCTGTCTTCAGTTTTAGATCATCCGCAAGAGACATGATCTCGGTGATGATCCCTTCAGTAAGACCTACCCCACCGCCTTTGAGGAACAGGTCATTGCCACCAGCGTGGACAACGATCGCAGTCCTCCGACTAGCCACGCGCACCTTCTCTACCTCCTTCCTTAAGTGCGCCGTTCCCCGCCCAGGTAAGCACCTTACCTTCCTCCCATCCCGGTTTGCTGAAGCAAAGTACTTCTCCTGGCCCCTGATCTGCGAGTCCCCAATCAAAACGGTGTCTTCCTCCTTCGAGCACAGGAGACTAAAGCGGTTAGAGGTCTTGACAGGGGCAACTGGGGTCTCAGGCTTCGGCTTCGCAGCCTTCTTGCCAGACCTTTCGAAACCCGTCGCCACCCATACACGCAGTTACACACCCGACCACACCCCGACAGGTAGCTACATCCTTCGGTTTCTTTGGGCCATCAGCAGGCCCCTTCCCACCCTTTTTCTTCATTGGCCCCTGCCCACCCTTCTCTATCGATCCCTTCCCACCCTTCTCTATCAGCCCCTTCTTTGAGCCCTCCCTTTGTTCTAGATACTTAATCTTACAGTTTGAATCTGCTGGTGTGTTTTTAATTTGATCTTGTCCACTGGGTTGGATTTCCAGTGCTACGACCCTAGCTTCAAGCTTTTTTACTAGTTCCTTTACTCTTTAACTTCCTTTTCGTGTTGTCTCTAAGTTTACAAAACAAACATACACTAAGGGATGTGATATCGCTGATACTACCCTCTGGGAAGTCTACGCACCAATGATTAACTTTACATTTAAAGCATTCTGCTTTCAATTTAGCTGGCCCTGCCATATTTTCTCTTTTTTTTTGTTTTTTCTGAATACTCTGAATAAGATAAAGCGTTCTTGCAATGAAAACTATCCAAAAACGTTTGACCAGTATATAAAAAGGGGGGGGGTGAATTCATCCCGCGCGTAGACGCATCCGCCTTTTTGCAAGTGACGTTCATTCCTTCCAGAAGACTACACCTCTCCTGCTGCCGCACCGACCAAAGGTCTCCCCAGGGCCGGACCGTCCCAAACGTGTCGCAGCTACCAACTGACAAACACTCGCGACGCAAGCGTCACGGATTTTCCGCCAGGAGCGACAGCGAGATGCAGCCCCTTATTAAGTCTTACTAGTCACTCACAAGCGGCCAGACTCTTAGAATCCAGTGTTCAAGGGATATCCCACCAGACCCAGAGGCTACGCCCGAGACTTTACGCTGGCCTGGCAGCCAGCTGGGCAGTAAAGCCCTCTCACCTCAGAGCAGTACAGCCAAGCACCATCAATTGGTCACCAAAGAACGGTCGCAGGGGGCTGGTCAGGCCATTACGCGTTAGGAATGGGCTTAACGGGGCACTAGCCACACTCCATTCATCGCGCCCCTACGCCTGGGACCCCTCCATCCCAGTCTCTCACAACCTACGAGCGTTAAATGGTGTTATTTATAGAGGTTCCAAAGCCTCTCTTCCCACGCATGAGGTAGCAGTAGGGTCCTAATAGTAAAAGAAGAGAAAAAGACTTAATACTAAAAGAAAAGTTTTTTTTTTTTTTTTTTTTTTGCAGTGAGAGGAGAACAACCTTAACGTAATCTAAAAGGACAGAGTAGGGATGGGATGGGGTCCTAGTAACCCACGGGACGGGATTGTGCAAAATACTTTACCCGCCCTCCCGAAAGAGAGAGAGAACCTAAAGGAGCTGGCAGCCAGTTCCTCTAGAATCCCACGACTCGGGACCGGAGGGCTGTCACACCCCAAGTATAAAGTTTACTACATCCAGAAGAGAGAGAGAGAGAGAGAGAGAGAGAGAGAGAGAGAGAGAGAGAGAGAGAGAATTTTGGTTTTATTTACATTATAAAATTGCAAGTGAAAATTCTTTAAAAAAATGCAAAAGATAAATTCTCTCTCTCTCTCTCTCCTATATATATATATATACTGTAATATATATATTGCATGGAAATAGATACGAATTTGGATAGTCTTTGAACTAAGATAACATAAAGCATTTTTGCGTCCATTCATGATGAAATACGTACAAAAGTCTCGTAAGTTAACACTCTATTTACTGGGAAATGAATGCTTCGAGCTGCTCGTACCCTGAATGGACGTACGGGTAGGATGATATTCTTAAACTAAAATTCGAATTGCCAAAACACTGACAGAAGAAATGAATAAATATATATATATATGATGCCGATGAGCCGGCGTACCTGGCTATGTGAGGTGGAGAGCACAAGAAACCAACTCACTACTTCACTAGGCCAACTCGAGAGGAGGGGTGACAAGCTTGACCTTCGTGAAATGAGGAATCATCGCGCGGAACCTTTGTAAGGTTGTAAGGTAAGGTGTGTGTATATATATATATATATATATATATATATATATTTCTTCTGTCAGTGTTTTGCAATATATATATATATATATATATGATGAATAAAACCACGAAGGAAAGGAAACACAGAATGGTGCTCAAGCGCTTTCGTCTAATGACATTCCGCTTTCATGTCCACTTCACCTTCTCTTCCCTACTTTTACGGTCTTATTAAAACCCACAAACCTGGCAACCCTATGCGCCCTATTATTAGCTCGGTGGGCTCTATTACCTATAAATTCTCCAAATGGCTTGTCAAAGTCTTGTCCCCCATTTCGGAACTATCTCTGATTCACATGTAAAAAATTCATGGATCTCACTGAAAAATTGAATAATGTACGCACTGAAACCAACGATAGATTGATCAGTTTTGACGTCTGTTCATTGTTTACAAAAGTGCCGATTGACGATATGCTTGACTTTCTCTCCCGAGAATTACATAAGTACGACCTGCCACTACCTGTACACATCGTTTTGGGACTTATTAAGCTTTGCATCAAAGACTGTAAATTCACTTTCAATAGCGAGTATTATCAACAGGTTTTTGGGATGGCCATGGGCAACCCCTTGTCGCCCCTCCTCTCCAATATTTATATGGAGTTTTTCGAAATTACTTACATTCCAAGAATCCTGGGGGTTGGCATCCCATGGTTGCGGTACGTCGACGATATTTTGCGTATCTGGCCATGAATCGTGACCTGGATGACTTCCTCCTTCAGTTAAATGATCAAGTCCCCTCCATTAACTTTACTTTAGAAGTGGAACAAGACAACTCAATCCCGTTTTTGGATGTGCGTGTACATAGGGAAAGCCCGGGTTTTAAGTTTAGTATCTATCGGAAAAAAACAAACAATTTGTCCTACGTACACTTTTACTCTGGACATGACACCCCGATTAAGAAGGCCATATTTTCTTCAATGTTTCTCCGCGCTCTTAGGATCGCCAGTCCGGAATACATCGATGCCGAATTGGAAAAAAATCAACGGTATTGGAAGTGATCTGTGCTACCCACCTGCGTTTATGGAATCTTGTCTTAACAAGACAAAACGAACCTTCTATCGTGTGAATAATAACACTCACACTGTGTCAAAGAACATTTTAGTACTTCCTTTTTTCCCGGGCTTTTTAGGCAGGCATTGCTAATGTACTTAAACTTTTGGATATTAATGTAGTATTTTCATATAACAATATTGTGAAAAATATCATAGTAAAAAATAGCCCTACCAATAATTCAGGCATTATCTATAAAATTGGATGTAAACATTGTGATTTCTTTTACACTGGTCAGACGGGAAAGGATTTGCACACGCGTGTAAAACCGCATTAATATTCCGTTAGAACGGGACAGTCGTCCAGTGCCCTTTTTGTCCATTTGTCAGAGTTATCTCACTGTATTGAGTGGAATAATGCTTCAGTTTTGTTTCACTCTAGCAACATTGTTAATAGAAATATTCTTGAGTCTGCTATTATCCAACTTACAAATAACTTTAACATGAGCAAAGGTCTGTTTCAACTCGATCCCGTTGTTTTGAATTCGTTCAGAACAGATTTAGACAAGACGGGCAGAGTGCTAAAACTTTGGTAATTTTCCCTTATAAATTTGTATGCCTCTCTTACAATTTTTATTTTTCAATTTAGTTTAATATATATATATATATATATATATATATATATATATATATATATATATATATATATATATATCTCTTATAGAAACGACGTAAGTATAGAGGAGTGTTCTGCACACGAGGAAGAGAAATAACAAACAAATGAAAAATAAGGCACCCTCGTGTGCAGAACACTCCTCTACACTTACGTCGTTTCTATACGTTAATATACTGCGCGGTCATTGCAGTTAAATGTGTATATATATATATATATATATATATATATATATATATATATATATATATATATATAATATTTTTTTTTTTTTTTTTTTTTTGACCTATATATCATTCAGGCTTTATCTATAAAATTGGTTGTAAACAATCCTTTGATCTTGTATTGAATTCGGGCAAAGTGCTAAAATTGGTAGTTTTCTTTACAAATTTGTATACTCCTCCCACAATTTTTATTTCTATATATATATATATATATATATATATATATATATTAATATATATTTTTGTAACCTCTATATAGTCTTGAACTCTTTATTTACTTCAGTGTTCCTGAGGATGTCATTAGACGAAAGCGCTTGAGCACCATTCTGTGTTTCCTTTCCTTCGTGGTTTTATTCATCATAAATATTTTTCACGTGTTACTTTCATGAAATAACTTTCATATATATATATATATATATATATATATATATATGTGGGATGAATTTCTCAATTAAACACGTGAAATAAATGAATGACGCAAATCCACAAGGAAAAAGAAAAAAGATTCCAAGGTCTTTCGTGTATTGAGAAGTACACCTCGTCAGGGAATTCCATGACGTGGTGTACTTCTCAATACACGAAAGGCCTTGGAATCATTTTTCTTTTTCCTTGTGGATTTGCATCATATATATATATATACTATATATATATACACCGTATACTTTCCTTCCAACCTTTCAAATGTTCCGTGCGATGATTCCTCATTTCACGAAGGTCAAGCCTGTCGTCCCCTTCTCTCACTATATATATATATATATATATATATATACAAAACATGAAGAGTTGCCACAAAGCTCAAGTGTTTACAGAGTAACAAAAAAAATAGTTCAAGTGTTGACTTTAAAGAAAGATTTTTCAAAAAATGTCTTTTTATTCACAGCGTGAAAGTACCCTCGTAGAATCTCAGTATTATTTAGAAAAATTCATTACATACATATTATTTTAATTAAGTTTCTAAAGATACAATAAGAATATATCTCGTGTGTGTATATATAATATATATATATATATATATATATATATAAATTAAAGAAGGTGCGTCTATTTTAACCTGCTGCTCTTTTGCAATAACTAGCAGCTATTTCGCATGGTACACTTTGACGTCATTTTGTCAGTCCTCCCTTTGAAATAAACCAAAGGAAAGTTACGATTTTTTAAAAACTTTTAATGTAACTTTGAAGTGTAGAAGATATTTGTTTTTCAAATATGAATGTTCTCTCTCTCTCTCTCTCTCTCTCTCTCTCCGCCCCTTTTTCTCTTTATTGTTTTCTTTAATAGTTTGAATGAATTTCTGTATTATTTCTTGATATACTTTTGTATATATGTAACACGCGTAAGCGCACGCGGTTTTTGTACGAAACAAAATTTCTTCCAACAGCATTCGAACCCGGACCGCATGAGTAGGAATAGCGAGCCCGCGCTACCACCAAACTACAATGGGATAAAAGTTAAGGCAACCTGTCCTATTTGAACAACCGACGAAACGCATAAATAACGTTTTCTTGTCCAGAGGTGTTTCGTGTGTTAACCCCCACCAACCCTGTACACTCTTAACCCTTTAACGCCGAACGTTTTTCTATGGTTAAGTCTAAATGCGTGTATTTGAAACGGTACGTATTCGACCCAGTAGGCGTTAGAGGGTTAATGACAGCATTTAATTCAGATCTTTCTAGTGTAACACTGGAGTCACGTATATGAAACAAGACGCATGAGTACGAGTGGTTTTTATATGAAACAAAACGACCCCCCCCCCTCCACAAGGATAATGAAATATATATCAGGTTTTGGTAACCTTTATATTGTCGTAGTGTGGTGGTAATGTCGGCACTCCTGCCCAAGAGGTTCCCGGTTCGAATCATCCGGTTCGAATCATGATGGGGCAACATTTTCATATATATTCATATATTATATATATATATATATATATATATATATATATATATACACCGAGTGTCCCAAAAAAATGTTTACACATCATATTAACATATACTGTATATCAATAAGCAAAATAGGCGGACGGAGAGTAAATAAATAGCAAATAGGCTTCTTTAATGTTTAAATGTTCGAAATATCAGCCAGCAGCGTCAATACCTTCATGGTTGTGCTGCTTACTTTAATGTTTTAAATGTTCAAAATGTCCGCCACTAGCATCAATACATTCTTGACAACGGCGCGCAACAGATCGGCATACTGTTCGGAGTGGAATGTTGGCACAGGCTATTTCAATTTCGTGCCTCAAGGCATACACAGTGTTCTTCAAAGTGCTCCACAAGTAAAAGTCTAAGGGTGTTAAGTCAGGAGATCGTGGTGGATACTCCGTACATCCCCTACGTCCTATCCATCTTCTAGGAAAACAAACATTGAGAAAATTTCTAACGTCATTGTGGTAGTGTGGTGGCGCGCCATCCTGTTGAAAGTAACACACTTCTTCCAAAAAAAGAGCTCTGATTGAAGGTACAATGTTGTCTTGCAGCATTGATAAGTAAGCAGCACCTGTGACAGTGTCCTCAAAGAAAAATGGCCCTATCAGTCCTCTGGAAGACAGACCACACCACACTGACACTCCTGGTTGATTAAGTGCTCGTTCTTCTGTTACGTTTGGATTTTCGGTGGCCCAGTACACACAGTTGTGTCGATTGATAGTACCATTAAGTTTAAAAGTGGCTTCATCGGACCAAACAATGAAATCAGGAAAAGATTGTTTTTCATCACTCATGTGCAAAATCCACTCACAAAATTCTTTTCGACGATCTGGATCGTCCTCATTCATTGCATGGAGCAGTCTAGGCATGTACGATTTCCACTTTTCACGTCGCAAAATGCGATGAACGCTGGATTTAGAAACACCAGTCTCACGAGACATTGCCTTGTAGACTTATTTGGAGAGTTTGTGAAGGCCTGTAACACGGTCTCAACACTTTCATTGTCAGTTGAAGTGCGACGTCTTCCAGATCGGCCTTTGTTGACGCTTTGCACTGTTCCGTCAGTCTCAAATTATCACGTAATCTCGTAATTGTTACTCGTGATGGTGGTAATGTTCCAAATGCAACGAGTTTTTTGCGTATATTGAGCTTCTAAATGTAGTTGTCTAGGTTAGCTTTAAACCCTAGACCCTGTACCACAGCTGGGTTCTATCTGCTTAACAGACAGCTGGTGAGGGAAGATATATTTTGGGGTCTCTTTGCTAGTGACCCGTTGCCCGTGTTGGGCTTCCATCATGAAAAAGAAAAACTTTAGTATTTGCCATTTACTATTATTTATTCGGACCATAGTACATAGATTAAATATCAGAAGGGTTGCTTGTTCCATGCACGGTCTGTGTATTACACACACACACACACACACACACACACACACACACGCATATATATATATATGTGTGTGTGTGTGTGTGTGTGTGATAAATAAACTCGCAAGTAAATTTGATGTGTATTCAATTCTTTAAAATTTTAAAATAAGAAAAACTGGATTGTAATTCGCTACTTTCTTGCCATGAGTTTCAAAATCACATTTCTGCACTTTTTTCTTTTTAAAAACTCGTTGTAAAATTTCAAATTTAATTCTGTGTCAAATACATTACCAGCAATTTCTTCGTCAAGAAAAGGAGACGTAGCTATAGGAAAATCTCCAAGGAAACCAATGAGAACGATAAGAATTCATGGATGAGGTGCAATTTGCATAATGAGAATTGTTCGACGTTGGTTGGTTGTATTTCTTAAAAGAAAATTAAGACAATTTCTAGAAATAATGATAGATCGATGAAGTTGATTTAAATCTAATGTGTATCTTAACATAATTTAATTCCCCCTAACAGGGGATTTCTCCCGCTATCGAGCATACTTTGAAACTCTAGTATGAGCCTGAAAAAAAAAGGCTGTGATCCCACCCATTTCGGATTCTGAGCTGGAGGAAACTGCGTTTGGTGGACCTCTTCTCAATGTCTGTCATTCGTATTTGTCTTTGTCCAAGAATGAGAAATATGAAAGGAAAAATCTCCTAAGAGGCGATTCTCAAATTGATCCATTCCCATTCCCACTGTAGGATTTTCATAGAAAGTATCCCTCGGGACTGCAATTACGTCGCACCTATCTTTTCCAGCCTTTACCAAATCAGAAAACTTCTCCAAAATTTGGAACTCCCTCCCACGTCATCCATTCCCAGTTTCAGATCGCGAATGGGAATGCGAAAGGCGCCAAGTGGAAGGTAATTCATGTACTGCAGACACTTTACAGTAGTTCTCTTATATCTTTAGTTTTGGTTATGAAAGCTATGATTCTTTTATCATGTTACATTTGAAATTAATTTCTTCGTTAAGTAGATGGACACTGATAGTGTTCAAATCATCATCATTTGATTTTAATATTTTAATTTATTTGTGCGCTCTTTTAATGTATTATGATAATCAAGAGACATCTATTAGCGAAAGGCTGCCCTAAATTGTATGAACAAGTCAGAATCATTGACACGCACTTTGTGGTGGGTTAAGTCATACTATATAGGTTAGGTTAGGTTAGGTTAAGAGAAAGTTAATGTTTTTTGATGTGTCTATAATTTGGGAGAATCACCAATAAACACTTATTATTTATTGTTGTAGATAATTATAGGCCAAATGTTTGTTGTAGCTATAATTATGGATATAGGGATATCAGCTGCATGTAATACATATAAACTAATTCACGGGATTATTTTACTTTTTAATGATATGGAAAGTTAACATTCAGAGCAAACCAATGTGTAAATATGAATGCAGTAGTAAACATGAGGGAATAAATAAATAAATAAATAAGTATATATGAGAGAGAGAGAGAGAGAGAGAGAGAGAGAGAGAGAGAGAGAGAGAGAGAGAGAGAGAGAGAGAGAGAGGCTGAATTAAAATTCAATAGTCTTGTAGAATAGAGACAGACTCGTATCTGAAAATATTTCAGTTTCACAGAAAACTGAATTACAGATTATAAATTAACCAATCACAGACCCTGTTTCATTCCTTCCAAAAACTGACTAATCAAAGGAAGGAAAATACTTTTCACGCCTGAAATCCGGCACTATATAATTATAAATGTAAATAACTAAACCATAGACAAAAGTGGATTTTAAAATCCGTGGACACTCGTAATTTTCGTAAGTTATGTTGTCATTATCCCACTTCATATTCAACCAAAATAATTGCTATCATTATATTTTTGGAGGGGAAAGAGGACTAGATACACATACACTATATACAGGGTGTACCATGAGTAAGTGTAGGATTAAATGCAGCGATTAAATTAAATTTTACGTTGATATTTGGGGCACTCTGTACATTTTCCTTGTGGTTCCCACTCTTAAAGTATGCAGTAATCACCATGCAATTCTTCTCTATAAATATAAAAAAAGATAGAAAAAGTGTAGCTTTATTTAAAATACTGGATTTTTTTTCAAGATGCTATTAAGGATTAAGGATTAACTTTTATAGCGATATATTGCTAATATTTTTTAGTGATATACAGGTATCATTAGGCTATATCCATAAATCATTACTAATGAGTATTGTAAATAGGTATTCCGTATATATATATATATATATATATAATATATATATATATATATATATATATATATATATATATATATATATATATATAATATGTGTGTGTGTGTGTGTGGATATATATACAGGGTGGCGCAAAAGTCGCGCATCATAGGAATTTTCCGTGTTCACTATATTATTTTTTTTCTTTTAGGTAGGGAATGGCTGCGAATTTAACAATAGACGAGAGGGTGAGCTTAGTTTTGATGTATGGAATACCAAGTACTACAAATCGATGAATCGGTAGAGAATTTAAATTATCTACCGATTCATCGATTTGTAGTACCTGGTATTCCATATATTAAAACCAAGCTCACCCTCTCATCTATTGTTAAATTCGCAGCCATCCCCTACCTAAAAGAAAAAAAAATAATATAGTCAACACGGAAAATTCCTATGATGCGCGACTTTTGCGCCACCCTATATATATATATATATATATATATATATATATATATATATATATATATATATATATATATATATTAGTCATAATACTTAATAGAAAATGGTAAGTATTGTAATCTTTACTTGAAGTAAATAATATCACTTCATCCCACTTTATATCACTTTATCCCTAATTTATATAATTATTATTTCCCTATATGCTCTGCTATTTTCTCTACTTCTTTCTTGGACTGGCTTAGAGTAGATCTTAGGGTCTTTGTTAGCCCGTAAGTATGTAACCTTTCATTTCAGTACGTCATATTTAATGGTAAAAAACAAAGCTGATGTAACATTTATGTAAAATTTTTAATAAAAATAAAATGCAGTTTATGAGAAAACGTCCCAAATTATAATTTTACATCCCGCCATTACCAAAGTCGGCATACACTGCAGGGTTATGTCTTGACCACACGTTGCAACACCATTTCCCGTTAAATCAGTGAGTTTAAGCGACTTTTGATTTTATTCGTTAGTCGCATACCCAACTTTGGTATGACCGATGATACGCAAGAATTCCATCGATAACAATATTTTGAAGTTTCCCATAAATAAGTCGAAAAATGCGGTAACCAATAACGACATTCAAAAATAAAACCTTCTTAATTTAAAACTCTAAGCTTCTTTTTGAAGGTGCATTCTAGGGGAAGTTTTTCCTTCTTTTGGATATGAAAGCTTCTTCTCAGGTGACATAATAACTTGTTTTAATGATACATCACTTCTTTAGATAGACTAACCTTCGAAACTTCTTTTTGGGGTGATTTAAGACACTAGAAGATAACTATTTCTATGTATAGAAGGTTGCGGGAAGCTTTTTTTGTTTCTGTGTGATGCGCGTAAGCTCATATGTTTCCCTTAAGCCAGGGGTCCCCAACCTTTTTGTGCCGAAGAGCACATTCAAGACTACCGGTAGTGCGGCGGGCACCATTTACTTTTTCAAGGCAAATTTATAGTTGGACTTAATAATGAACATAATATACAAAAAAAAACATTTAATTCCTATGTAAAATAATGAACATAATAACATAATACACAAAAAAAAACAAGGATGGGCTAACTCAGGATCTTAGAAAAATTATCAAAACGATAACTTAATTTATTTATAAAGAAATAATTATTTTCAAATAAATGAGCATCTGTTTCTGTAATTAACTATAAAATGTTAAGTATGTTACATATTTTAAATATTTAGTAACTAAATATTTAAAATATAAAACATACTTAACATTTTATTAAAAATTTAAATAAAAACTTATCAATCGTAGTCAGTTAGTGGCGGGCACAGGCAAAAGGGTCGGCGGGCACCATGGTGCTCGCGGGCACAGGGTTGGGGACCCCTGCCTTAAGCTATTATATTCCCTTGAAATACAAAATTATTTTATGGTTTAGTTGGAATGTCCAAATGAAAGAAAATCAATCGAATTTAAGAATTTTTATCTTTGTATTTGATAAAATGAATATAAAGTAATCTCAAAATTCAAGAGCTACGCCTTGGTTATGTCGCAATTCGCTTCCGTCCATCAGCGAAGTTAAGCAAAATTTTGTCCCGGTAGTAGTCGGATGGGGGGGGGGGAGGGACCGTCCTCCGCGTCAGATGGTGTAACGATCCCCCTGGTTCGGATTCCATGTAAAGCTGTAGGTACCTTCCAACGCATGACTTTTGCTGATACAATGGAAACTGAACAATCCTACACACACACACACACACACACACACACACACACACACACACACACACAAGTAAACTCAAAACATTCCAAAACCCAAACAAAAAAGGAAAATTTAACAGCAAGAAAAAATTGTAAAATACAATAATTTTCACAATATTATATTATTATTATTATTATTATTATTATCATTATTGAAATTAATCAAGCATAATAAGTCTTACAACTGCAATTAAAACACAAAAAAAATGCATATCGTCTAAGGTCACTTTTACAGTATCGGAAAAAGGGTCACCTACAAACATAAAATTTTTAAAGATCATAAAAAATTACTAATCACTAATAATTTTTTTTTTTTTAAATAATATTACTTGTCACCAAAAAGAAATAAAATATCCAAAGAAAAACACAATATTACCAATTAGTAACTTTTTAGGTTTTCAGAAATTTTATTTTTATAGGCGAACTTTTTTCCGAAACTGTACCCATCAAAAGAATGTGAACCCAAGTTTTGGAATAATTGAACTGTGGAATTTCTGAATTCAGTTCACAACCAACTTTTACAAAAACACTTTTTTTTTTTATTTAGGAATGCCTTTCTTTACATTCCTTGATTCAAGTGAATTCAAGTGAATTGTATTAATCAACAAGGTTAAACATTCAATCAGGGCTTAGAAAGGCTGTCTCTGCTCGCAGAATTGTACCTGATTTTATATATATATATATATACACACACACACACAATGGCGCTCGTGAGTAATTCGTACAGAGAAATATTTCAGTTATATTTTTTCTTATCTTTTGTACCATGCATAGAATAGTTATGAAAAGTTTACAGTTCATTTGTAAAAATTTAACAGATAAAAATATTAGTTCAACTCCGACATAAAATGTAAAACATCGAAGAATTTGAGGAAAATCAAAAAAAATTAAAACGCAAAACTTTTGTACATTTACCGCAAAATTATGATACTTTTGCCTGTCCACATTTTGCTTGAATGATTTCAGTGATTCGTTTTGGGTATTTTTCTACGAGGTTTCGACATATCTCAGTAGAAATTTTAGACCATTTTTCTAAAGAAAATTGCTGCAGTTCATTCATATTCGAAGGGTTTCTCTTGGGGGGCAGCTTTTTTTTGCAAATCAAACCATAAATTCTCGATTAAATTGAGATCTGGGCTTTGACTGCCCACTTGAGAAGCCTGAAATTCTTTTGTTGGTCATTTCTTGGTGCTTTTACTTTTATGTTTTGGATCATTGTCTTGTTGCAGTACCCATTTGCGACCCATTCGCAATTCTCGAACTGAAAGCAATACTTTTCCTGATATTTTTTCGAATTCAAGATTCCATTGATAACAAGTTTTCCTGGACCAGAACTACGAAAGTATCCCGAAAGAAGCAAACTACCGCTACTATTTTTAACCGTAGGAAGGATGTTTTTGGCTTCGAATGCAGTATTTGATTTTCGCCAAATATACCGTTGCTCGTTCTTCCCGAATAATTTAATTTTGGTCTAATCTGTCCGGACAACTTTCTTCCATAATGCAAATCCATCATTTTGATGATCTTTGGCGTACTGTAAACTAGGTTCTTTGCGCGCTTCTCGTAGCGGAGGTTTTCTTCGTACAATTCTTTCATGTAGACCATTCTTTCTCAATGTACGAAACGGAGCAGAGGGATGGACATCGATCTTAGACAGTCTTAATGTTTGGTAAATATCTCCTGCAGTCAATCGTCAATTCGCAGCAGCCATTCTTTCAATCCGTCTAGATGTACGTTCTGAAATCTCGCAAGGTCGTCCACACCTTGGTAGAGTTGTGATTGGTCTAAAGCCCCTCCATTTCTTTATAACTGCAACAACCGTCGTAAATGGAATCGAAGTTCTTCTCCTATCTTCCTATAACTCTTTCCAGACTCGTGTGCAGCAATAACAGATCTCTTAAGATCTGTAGACGGCTCTTTACCACGACGACCCATTGCTTACTAATGGCTTGTACAGTTATCCTTCTTCCATGAAGATTCAGAGAAAATTCTAGAATTCAGAATTGCCAACAGTCTCTAATCAATAAACAGCCAATTTTGTAAGTAAATGTACGAAAACTTTTGCATTTTAATTTTTTTCCTCAAATTATTTTTTTTACGTTTTACATTATATGTTGAAGGTGAACTAATTTTTTTATTTGTTACATTTTTCCAAGTGAAAGGTAAACTTCTCATAACTATCCTGTGCATGATACAAAAGGTAAGGATGAATATAACCAAGATACTTCTCTGTATGAATACTTATGAGCGCCACTATATATATATATATATATATATATATATATATATATATACATATATACATTCAACTGCAAAGAACACGCAGTATAAATAACGTAAAGAACGACGCTTGTATAGGAGATATTCCGCGCAAGCCGAGAGAGAGAGAACGAAACAAATGAAAAAATGAGGTAACCACCCGGGAATCGAACCCGGGATCTTCCGATTGCCGGTCAGATGCGATACCATTACACCATGGGCCTCACTCTTCCAAATGCCGTAATTCTTCTACATACTCGCAGAAACCAATGCCCCAAGGGGGCACCTCCCGCATGCCGTAACATTATATACATTCAACTGCAAAGAACACGCAGTATAAATAACGTAAAGAACGACGCTTGTATAGGAGATATTCCGCGCAAGACGAGAGAGAGAGAACGAAACAAGTGAAAAAATGAGGTAACCACCCGGGAATCGAACCCGGGATCTTCCGATTGCCGGTCAGATGCGATACCATTACACCATGGGCCTCACTCTTCCAAATGCCGTAATTCTTCTACATACTCGCAAAACCAATGCCCCAAGGGGGCACCTCCCGCATGCCGTAACATTATATACATTCAACTGCAAAGAACACGCAGTATAAATAACGTAAAGAACGACGCTTGTATAGGAGATATTCCGCGCAAGACGAGAGAGAGAGAACGAAACAAATGAAAAAATGAAGAGTGAGGCCCATGGTGTAATGGTATCGCATCTGACCGGCAATCGGAAGATCCCGGGTTCGATTCCCGGGTGGTTACCTCATTTTTTCATTTGTTTCGTTCTCTCTCTCTCGTCTTGCGCGGAATATCTCCTATACAAGCGTCGTTCTTTACGTTATTTATACTGCGTGTTCTTTGCAGTTGAATGTATATAATGTTACGGCATGCGGGAGGTGCCCCCTTGGGGCATTGGTTTCTGCGAGTATGTAGAAGAATTACGGCATTTGGAAGAGTGAGGCCCATGGTGTAATGGTATCGCATCTGACCGGCAATCGGAAGATCCCGGGTTCGATTCCCGGGTGGTTACCTCATTTTTTCATTTGTTTCGTTCTCTCTCTCGTCTTGCGCGGAATATCTCCTATACAAGCGTCGTTCTTTACGTTATATATATATATATATATATATATATATATATATAATATATATATATATATATATAACCTAGCTACCTGCCAATGGTTTTGTGTGACGAGTTAAGCCTTGTGACCCTGCTTCTAAAATTTGCTTGGTGGAGGAGGAAGTTGCTTTTATGAATTCTTCATCTTACTTAGCCAGGCAGATGCATCCAGCTCATTTTCCTAAGCCAGGTGTCTACTCTTTTTTCGAAGGTGTACGCATCGACACAAATAATCCTTATTTTTCACCTTCTTATGACAAAGTCTCTCTCTTCTCTCTCTCTCTCTCTCTCTCTCTCTCTCTCTCTCTCTCTCTCTCTTTAAAAGAGTACAGACTTAATTTACGTAATCTTTTAATCTTTTCCAGTAATTTAGTTCTTTGAACCCATTGATTTCGTCTGCATTGATATTTCTCTGAATTCCTTCTAATTCACTAATTTCTCCTTTCTGATATGTGGAAGTTAAGACTGATCAACATTCCAATTTTAATATGATCGTTGTTTTCAGCAAAAGACTTCATTATGTCTTTTCACTTCTTGTAAGTATTATCACTACCTACTTATTTATTCATTTTTTTTATTATTATTTGTTTATTGCTCTTAATATTTTGTGTTTAAAATTTCGCATTGTGAATTATCGTAACTCTTAATTTTGATTTTTTTCTGTGTTCATTTTGATTGTAGTATCAGTTTATCACTTTTAGTTCTTTATTTAAAGAGTTAAAATTTTTCAGTGTTAAATTTCATATTGTTAACTTCTGATAATTTTTATATATGTTTGTCTGTTTGTTAAAGACTATACTACTTCTCTTGGAATTTTAACCTGCTGATTTTTGTTTTGTAAGCAAAGAACGATAGATCGACTAATATACAGTAGTTATGAATACCAATGAGACAAGTACTGTTCTTTGTGCTACTGAGCTCTCGAGTTCCGATTCTGATGATGATATTTTTGGATTGTAACAAATTGCTTATGTAAGGAGGTTATATATATATATATATATATATTAATATATATATTATATATATATATATACATATATATATATATTAATATATATATATATATATATATATATATATATATATATATATATATATATATACATTTGCCATTTATGTCCGTTAAACGCCCATATCTGTAGGTTTATGCGTTATGTATAATTCCATGATCACACTTGTCAATACGACGAAAAAGTGTGTTATACGTAACTTTACTGTTCAGGAGTGTGCGTCCTACATTATTCGTGATAGGTGCGATTTTCCGGATCTGAATCAATGCCGGTTCGGTTTTGGGGGAGGGGGGGTTGTGCGCATATAAAAACTCGGAAATTTCTACTCTAACTATTTTTTCGAATATTGAAACGAGATGGGATGTAAATGACAAAGGCCTTTCTCGTGATACGCTTCCTACTTTATATAAAAGAAAAATGTTGGTTCTTTTCAAAATATTCGGCATTTGTCCCGTGCCCAGAGATCTTTTCCAGAGCAAAGAGAACAATAGGATAGGCGCGAATTACCTATTTCATTCTTAAATCTTTTAATAAATGTAGCGTTTTATTTGTCCGACCCCGCTTCTGAATGTAATTTCAGTTGCCTTGTGGCCCGCATGCTATATCGTTAGATGTAAAGTTAAAAGTCTGCATCATTCTCTCTTTGTAAATCATCTTCAAAGAAGGATTGTTGTTATATACATATTTTGGCGGGGGAAACTAAAACTTGATCTGTTGAGGGTTTTTTTTTTTCAGGTTTCCTTTAGATCATCGCTTTGTGTATTGTTTCCTTTTCTTGGAAGTTCGATAGTTTTTTTCACAAAGGATTTTGAATTTCCTTTGATCGATTCTACAACGTCTCTCTTTCTCCTCTCTCTTTCTCTGTATATATATATATATATATATGTGTGTGTGTGTGTGTGTGTGTGTGTGTGTGTTTTTCAGTCAAAATTGTATGATCAACACAGTTCGCTTCATTAAATTGATAAAAGATATTTGTACGCTATAAGAAATTCCTTAGACGCTTCAAGCAAAAACTTCTTTCAAACCGGACCAAATAAAGTTTTGACAGCGTGAAACAATAAATTTAGTGACATACTTTCCCCTTGAACATTATATATGTGTGTGTATATATATATATTATAAGACCTACAAACATAAAAATATATAAATCGAAGCTTTTCTGGAAAGCCAGTCCCGCTCGTCAGGTTAATTCGGAGCAAACTGAAAAAGAAAAAAAAATTAAGACGTCTAAAACTCTTTGGTTCCCACCAGAAAGATGACGTCATTACAGGATAAAAAGGGGAGTAAAAGGGCCAAAAAACAACCAACTAAAATAGTTAATCGGGTCGATATTCTGATAAAACTTTGTACAAATTGGAGCCAGTCCCAACAACTTATTTGAAATAGAATCTAGAAGTAAAAAACTTTTGTTAATATTGAAATTAGAGACATTATTCATCAAATATAATTCAATAAGTCTTTGCGTTTCCAAACTACAAGTAAGGAAATTAAGTAAGACAAATTTTCCAGAAAAACTTTGCTCTTTATATTTTTATATTTGTGGGTTTTATCAGTATTATTTTTGCGCACGGTAATTTTGCTTTTAAACCTGATATATATTATGTTAAATTTAGTTTTCTTTAAACTCATTTTAACAGTTTTGACCAATTTTCAGTATCAATGCAGTGTAGTTACATACCCAGTGAGGCACTTTATTCTCGTTAAACTGTGTTTTTTGTAACGGTTTTCGAACCCCCATGTAGGTGACACATGAACAATTAAAGAAAATTTTCATGCGTGCTGTCGTGTAAATGTAATCTAATCTATTTTGCAAAGTAACATTAAATTTATCATTATTGATAATTATTTATCAATAAAATCGATAATCACTACGTCATACGTGGTGTCGAATCTCTTTAGTAACCAATCGTAGCGGTAACCAATGGAAGTTACTCGAACTTGATGGAAAAGGAAGCGGGGCGTGAAACGCGTGAAAGAGGAGATGGCAGCTGGATAAATGTCGATATGCCCAGCTGTTTACATATACTGTATAATAATTACACTGCAATATCAATAACATCAGAACGGAGAGAAGTATTTCACGAACGTTTAGATATTTACTTTAGCCATATCCCGTGTACTGCATCATCCGAATTTAACCTGCTTCCTAGTTGCCACAACTTGGAAAAAATAAATGATTTACGAAGAGAACCAACTGCGGAGAATCTGTTTGTATCTATCAAGGCGCTCCCATCTTGTATGTTAGTTCATCTCAAAATTTCTAGAATACAATTGCAAATTATTGTACAAAACATAATAATTACTGTATTACATTAAGTTAATTCATTATTATTATTATTATTATTATTATTATTATTATTATTATTATTATTATTATTATACGAGTATATTTTGTTTTGCATTTTATTTATTCGAATAAATACATAACTTTTAGCGTTAACAGAACCTGTTTAATATATTTTTTAATTAAAAGTGATATGCCTAATTATTATTATTATTATTATAATACACACACACACACACACACACACTAATACCAAAGCAATGTTGGCATTATACGGGGGTTCATACGTTGTACATATTGTACATGTTTCACGCGATATTAATGCATACATGTATTATTAATCATACATGCATGTAAATTGCATGTGAACCTGTGAAAAACTTATGTTAATGTACATATTAAATTTATTCAGATTTCAGATATTGCAATAGGAGTTAATTTTTACAAATATAGCAAAAAAATTACATTTTACCAATAATTAATTCATGATTGTCTCGTTTTGTTGTTAACAATTTCTTCTATCTGTCATTCAAGCTTCAGACACACTTTTCCTTTAATACTATGCATCCTTTGATAATATGAATCCTCTTCCTTTGATAATAAGAATTATTTTTATAATATGAATTTTATCGAAATCATATGCCGTATGCCTGTAAGCTGTAACGGCATAAGTTTTCCCCGCAGAGTAAACAAAACCCTCTTTGGCGACCTAAGCTCCGCCTATTTCCGCGTTTGCCAAATCAACCAACACGAAATACTTGAACAGTGGTACCATCATGAAACAAACAGCCTTCGCGAATCTATGTCACGTCAGAGAATGTCTGCAGTCAGCATTTTTGTTCAAACGGTTTTGGTGGTAAAAGAGGAGAATTTTCATACGCTCACATGATCTTTCGAGAATAAATTAGGTTGGCGAATGGCGGACAGCGGGGTGGCAATGCATCGGGCTAATTTAAGATGGTGGAAAATCGGTTTTTTGGCCGAAATATGGCGATAACCGGGGCTGGTATATATAAAGTACTCTACTGTAATTCCAAAGGTGAAAATTTTGAGTCTTTCATGATTGGGTAGAAGAAGAGATCCTATTGAAAGTTATATAGACTTCCTTGTCATATGATCATAAATTACTATAAAAAAAAAAGTCTGAATTTTAGAAAAGATTTTTTCCAGTTGTTATAATTTATAATGAATGATGTAAAAATACTTTTATCCTTCGAAATTCAGAAACTTTCCTTTTAAGCATTGAGAATAAAAAATAATATTGTTTTGCAAAATGTTGCCTAAACATTAAGTTCATAACTTCGGAAAAAATTTCTTTAATGATAAATTCAAATTCAAACTCAAACTTTATTTAGGAAAAAGTAAAAGTGACAGCGTTTTACAATTTTTAGATATTTTTTATGACATTAATGTATTCACTGTACTCTCATCTGAATATGTCTCCTTGGAAGTATGGAGTCTTTTTAGACATTTACTTTATTTATTACATGAAACAGTGAAAGTGGTAAGTAATAGTAATAGAGACAACAACAAAAAAAAAAAATTTAAATAATAATAATAGCAATAATAATAAATATAATACAAAGTTTAGGAAATGTTACATGATTTTAAATTAAATGATTTATTGTATATATGGTCGAAAATATTACATAAAATAGTAAAAGTGACAAGTAAGAGTAATAGTGAGAACAAAAAATAATAATAATAATAGCAATGATAATATTGAATATTGAGTAACCTTTATTGATAAAATAAATACAGTAATTTTACAATTTACAATGACAAATATTTGTGGAAATGGACTATTTTATTTAAAGTTTATAAGTTTACAGAATGTTACGTAATTTTAAATTAAATGATTTAGTGTATATTGAGTAGAAAATAAATGGTGCTTAAAAAAAATACAAAAAAATAATAGATTATAAAATTAAAGGTGCTTAATGAAATTAGCATATTTTGAATAGCTGATTGCGAAATTGATTACTATGGTAAAAATGGCATCAGTGAACTTATACTCGTACATCAGTAGAAGCTAATGACGTACTTGTTTAGTGATTGGCGAAATACATTTAGTGATGAAGCGTGCCTGAAATGCATGGGAATTGCATTCCATACATCTGCTCCTTTGAAAGAGAGTGTATTTCCTGCAGTTTTTATTATTTAGTTAGGTTTGTGTATAAAATCACTGGGCAGTCTGGTGTTATAACAATGGTGTAAAGAGACAACAAAAGAACTTCCTCTAAAAACGACGTCTCAAGTAAGAACAAAAAAAAAACAAGTAAATATTGTAACTTAAAGTTCCATTTTTATCAGGACAGTGGTCACTTTTCTGGTATTGTTGTATTTGCAATTATGTAATTTCCCAACTACTCTCTTTCTCTCGCGGAACATTGTTCGCTTTCTCGCTTAGCTTAGTTTGTCTTTAATGTTCCTAGCGTTTCAGAAGAATACTTTTCCAAAATGTATGGAGCCTTCTCTTCTACAGAGTGTTATTGTTCTTCTGTTGTCCTTTCCTTTAAAAAACAAAATGGTTTCTCAGTCTACTGCTGTTATGTTTGATTTTAGGTTTTCTTATGTCCTAGATCTGAAGTTTAAATTAAAGTTTTCAAATTTACTTGCTTCGATAACTTTTGGTTTTTGCTCAGTGTAGTTATTTCAGTAACGTTGTGGCTTGATATTATTTTAAAAGTAATTTATATTATCAATGAGGTTACTGATATTTGTGAGTATACAACATCCAGAATGTTGTTTTACTGGTAGTTTTCTTTTGAGTCGCAACATAATCTCATCTGTAAGGGACTGAGGCATCGTTCCTCGTTACAGGTCTTTTTCGGTGTCTCCCTTGTCTTTATTATGTATATATTTCTCCCATATCCTTTTAGATGTAATAAAAGGAAAATTAAAATCTACACAAACTATTATAACGAGAGGAAGAAGGTTTGAACTTGTTTTATTAGATTTTGGATTTCATTTATGATATCATAAAAAATATCAGTTAGGAGGTGAGGGCGTCAGCCACTACACTATACGTCGTACTGTAGTGGCTACCGACCTCGCCTCCTATTCAAGATGTTGTGGGTTCGAACTCTGGTGGAGCGATTTTTTCATATAAATATATGGGAGAGAGAGAGAGAGAGAGAGAGAGAGAGAGAGAGAGAGA
This sequence comes from Bathynomus jamesi, assembly GCA_023014485.1. NCBI lineage: Eukaryota > Metazoa > Arthropoda > Malacostraca > Isopoda > Cirolanidae > Bathynomus > Bathynomus jamesi. The sequence continues at coordinate 336,085 of JAJOZX010003120.1, forward strand.
GAGAGAGAGAGAGAGAGAGAGAGAGAGAGAGAGAGAGAGAGAGAGAGAGAGAGAGAGTTTGACTCGCCCTTGCGGTTAAAAAGGAGGGGAGGAGTATGTTGAATATGTAAATACCTTTATGAGAGAAGTTTATTAGCAATGTCGCGTATTCCTTTGAGGTTTACATGCGGTTAAATATTGCGTCATAAATGTTATTGTGAAACTTGGATCAAACTTTGCTTCCGTTAAATCAATTTGATTCCTTGTGACGACTATTCCTTTCCTTTTAAGTATGACATTGTTATATATATATATATATATATATATATATTTTTTTTTTAGTTCGGGAAGAACCGATTCGCCTCTATTTAAAGGGCATATCTCAGCGGAAAAACAAAGAAAAAGTGAGAGGAAAGACAGAGGAAAAAGAAAGGGTGGAGGGGACAGTCGAAGTGGAAAAAGACCAAGGATGACAAGGACTGCAGGGTCGAGCCCCATCATCCTTGGGTGCTAGGGCCGGGAGGGCGCACGTGAAACCTCCAGGAACAAGCACGTACAAACGAGCACAAAGAGCACTCAAGAGCACGAGCTTAGAACCCCCTTGCGGGGATATATATATATATATATATACATATATATACAGTGTATATATATATAATACAATGTCGTTTTAATATTATCGTTGATATTATCGTTAGAATAAAATGCGTCTCGGTGATGCAGTGTTAGCATCGCTGACTACGAATCCACCGGCCCGGGGTTCGATTTCTGGTAACAACATGTGGCGCGCAGGTCACCCAGCTGTTTACCTTTTCATACAATAAAGTTGGTTGGTAGATAAATGGGTGTCGTAAGTAGTATAGTGGTTAAAGATCGAGTCCGGGAGGACTGTGATTTCTGACCACCCGGGTTGGTTCGTGTTTCGGATTCTACATTACGTTGTAGGTCTAAAGTGAAGCAACAAGCTTGACCTTCTTCAAAATTAATGTTTCGGGTGGAAGCAAGTTTTATATACAATAATGAACTTGCTCTGGTGAAATTTTCGATGAACCAAATTTCAGCCATGCCAAAATCATTGTTTAGACTTCGGAACGCTGTATACAATATTATTTTCATTTTTGTACGATCTGCAACTTTAACTTTTTCTTGAATTGGTTTTCGTAAGATGCCAAATTGAACTCTTATTTGACACTTTCCTGGTTCCAGATCCCTTCCTAAATGCCGTTTGGCACTTTTAATATGACTTAAATTACGTGTAATACTTCATACTAAAAAGCGTTTCTGGAAAGACACCATCTTTACTGGCTTACCATGTTATTCAGATTTTGTAAAAGAATTAAAATAATGCTGCACGTTGTTGTGAACTTTAAATGAGAAATCAGACGCGCATGGTTGATGCTCATTTTATGGAAATTTTCATCCTAATACTCAAAGACTGCATTCTTGTACAGTCTTCACAATGAGCAGTTTCACAGGTTGTAAAAAAAAATATATATATATATATATATATATATATCAGTGGCGATTTCTTAATGAATGCAACGCATGCAATGCATGTGTTAAATATGTTCTCTTTTCAGATCTAAGTAAGGATTATAATTGACAAAAATAATTTTCAGAAACTAAAAATAGTCTAAGGCTTCAATCACGCATGTACTGGCTATTGGGAGGTGTAAACAAAATTATGTCTTATTTCATTAGACAATTAAGAACATTTTTCTGTACACAGATCGAAATACTTGTAGCTAAAGCATTCACTAATTCAGTCTGGGTACAGAAAAATGTTCTTAATTGTCTAGTGAAATAAGACATGATTTTGTTTACACCGCCTTGCCTTGGGCAATTTTTTAAGGAGACTTCTCACTATCCATAAGATATTTTTTTTGAGCCTCATAGCTAATTCAAAAGGCAAAATGTTTTAAAATATGCTTAGAAAATTTACTTAATATTTTTACTACAAATAATTAAAAAGCTTTGTTCTGATTTTTTTTAATTAATGAAAATAATACGGCATGCATTCAGTTTTATAGGTGCATTCACCAAAAAGTAACATCTGGCAATTCTGACAAGGCTTCTTTCCAGTACCACCGCCGCAAGCATCCACTTGTGTTCGGTGTTCCCTTTTGTGCTTTAATTATTTTGGATAATCAGTTAAATAAATTATAGCATTGTAGTGCCCATAATGACTGACGATGTGTTTAATCAATTGAAGACTAGAAGATTTTACTCACTCTCTTTTGATGAGAAAAGCGCATATTGAATAATGGCAGACCGATTCCACATTTGAATTTAAGCAAAGAAAATAAAGGCTTCACTAGGAAATTTAATCCTAAGCTGTATGATGATGTTCCCTGGTTATGTGGAAATATTTCAAATAACAAATTGTACTGTTGGTCGTGTTTCCTATTTTCAAGAGATAACTCTGTGTGGAATTCTGTTAGTCGTGGATACGACGATTTAAACAATTTACATACTGCAATTTCTCGCCATGAAAAATCTCTTGCTCACATAAATGCATTTGTTGATCTTAAAACATTTGGAAAGTCAGAAAGAATTGATTTAATACTCGACAAGCAGAAATCAGTTGCCATTTCCAGACATAACGAAGAAGTTAATAAGAATCGAGAAATTTTGAAACGTTTGATTAGGATAACATGTTTTTTAGGTATGCAAGAATTAGCATTTCGCGGTCACAATGAAGAAGAAAACGCTGACAATAGGGGTAACTATATTGAATTGGTATTTGTATGGGAGAATTCGATGAAAAGCTTCAAAACCATTTAAAAACTGCGACTGTTTTTAAGGGAACATCATCTGCTATTCAGAATGACATAATTCAATCTATTAGTGCAGTTATGTTAGAACAAATAAAACGTGAGCTTATCGACTGCATGTATGTGGCGATTTTATTAGATGAAACATCTGATGTCAGCTGTTTTTCTCAACTCTCTACTGTTGTTCGTTATGTTAATAAACATGGAGAGATTTGTGAACGATTTATAAAATTCAATGACGTCAGCAATGATAGAAGTGCAGGAGCGATTTCTGATTTATCTATAAGGCAACTAGGTGAACTGGGCTGTTGAAAAAATTAGTTGCTCAAACCTACGACGGTGCTGCTGTTATGGGGAGCGATCTTAATGGAGTACAAACAAAGATTAGAGAAACTGTACCAGAGGCTATTTTTCTTCACTGCTACGCCCATAAACTTAACCTTGTTTTATCCCAAGCTGTCGCTGAAATTTCCGAATGTAATAATTTTTTTTCAGTATTAGGAAGTTTGTCATCATTTTTCAGCAGTTCAACTAAGCGAACTTCAATGCTTGACAAAGTTGTTGGAAAGCGTTTCCCTAAACTGGCTCCAACGCGGTGGAACTATTCATCTCGTCTAGTTGAAAGAGTTAAGGAAAATAAAGAAGATATAATAGATCTTTTAAAAAGCATTCTTGAAAACCCAAAGAAATTTGATGAAAAAACAAAAAATAGTGCACGCGGATTGCTTGCTGGTATCGATACTTTCGATTTTAATTTTTTATTAGAAGTATTTTCTTCAATTTTTCCTTTTACTGAATATCTATTTAATGTGCTGCAAACAAAATCTATGGATATTGTGTATAGCTCAATCACCGTTGAAAGCACTGAAAAAAATCAAACAAATAAGGGATACAAAATTTGCAGATATGTGGGACTTGATAACAGAAAGATGTGGTGAACCTGTATGTAAAAGGAAACGGAGTTTCTCCACAAGAGAAGTATAGTCAACTATTTCATGAAATATTCGATAATATACTTCTTCAAATGAAAGAGCGTTTCAGTTCAATGGAAAAATTGGAATTCATTGAGCTTTTAGATTGCAAAAAATTTGAGTTCTATGATGTTACTTTCCCAGAGAGAGCTTTTGAATCTTTGAAAAGAAGCTACAATTCATTTTTTGAGTTTCCTCGTCTCCGTTCTGAATTGTGTGTTTTACATTCGCACAAATCTTTTGCCAAAAAGAATGTTGCTGAGCTCCTAAAATATCTACTGGAAAGCGAAATGCACAAAGGTCTTAAGGAAATATATAAATTGACGAATTTGATTCTAACTATACCAATATCGACAGCAAGTGTTGAGCGATCATTTTCTGCGCTTAAAAGAATTAAAAGTTATTTACGGAGTTCCAAAAGTGAAGAAAGGCTATCTAATCTTGCCTTAATTTCAATTGAAAAAAATTTCCTCAAGAAGCTTATGGAGAATCGAGAGTACTTTTACAATTTGGTGGTCATCAAAGAATTTTGCAGGAAAACTAGGAGAGCAGAATTTCAATTCAAATAATGCTTCACAATTATTTAAGGTAAATTTTAAATTTGTATCTTTTTCTTTAGATCAATTCGGTAACTACTATATATAAATATGTCTAATTTTTTGTTCGCATATTTAAGCCTAACATTAAATGAACTTTCCTTCAAAGAGGTCCCCAAAAGTTTGTAAAACACCTTTAACTTGCTAAGTTCTATGTAAACAATATGCAAAGTTTGGGCAAGAGGGTTAGGCGGATGTTTTTCTTCCATTCCATAACATTGCATGCCTGAACAAAAATGTCACGAGTCGCCACTGATATATATATATATATATATATATATATATATATATATATATATATGTGTGTTTGTGTGTGTGTGTGTGTGTGTGTGTAATTTCTCACTTTCAAAAGCTAGGACAAAAGAATCCACATCTATCAGCTCACTTTCTGTGTACATGCGTGTTTTGTTTTATATATTTGGTTTGAAAACAAAAATCACAAGTGATAGATGAAATTATATATATATATATATATATATATGTTAAACACAGACCGTGAATGGAACAAGGAACTCTTCTGGGAAAATTAAATCCACTATAGTCCGAATAAGTAATGGTAAATGACAAATACCATAGTTTTTCTTTTTCATGATGCTAGCCCGACGTGAGCAAACGGGTCTCTCGCAAAGAGATCCCATAAATATAGCTTCCCTCACCAGCTATCTGCAAAGCAGACAGGATCCAGCTTTGGGACATGGACCTAGGGTTTAAAGCAAGCCTAGTCCCTACATTCAGAACCTCTATATAAGTAAAAGACTCGTTGCATTCACGTCGGATTGAATAAACAAAGAAAGAGGGGTAACTATTGTATTTTTAGCCAAAAAAAAACCAAAACTTAAACCTCAACCGGGACATTGAGCGTCCACTTTTCAAGGCACGTAACACGTCCGTTTAATATACACAAACTCAGAATGGTCCCCTGAGAAATTTATATGTTAAACACAGACCGTGCATGGAACAAGGAACTCTTCTGGGAAAATTAATCCACTATAGTCCGAATAAGTAATGGTAAATGACAAATACCATAGTTTTTCTTTTTCATGATGCTAGCCCGACGTGGGCAACGGGTCTCTCGCAAAGAGATCCCATAAATATAGCTTCCCTCACCAGCTATCTGCAAAGCAGACAGGATCCAGCTTTGGGACATGGACCTAGGGTTTAAGCAAGCCTAGTCCCTACATTCAGAACCTCTATATAAGTAAAAGACTCGTTGCATTCACGTCGGATTGAATAAACAAAGAAAAAGGGGTAACTATTGTATTTTTAGCCAAAAAAAAAAAAAAACTTAAACCTCAACCGGGACATTGAGCGTCCAGTTTTCAAGGCACGTAACACGTCCGTTTAATATCACAAACTCAGAATGGTCCCCTGAGAAATTTATATGTTAAACACAGACCGTGCATGGAACAAGGAACTCTTCTGGGAAAATTAAATCCACTATAGTCCGAATAAGTAATGGTAAATGACAAATACCATAGTTTTTCTTTTTCATGATGCTAGCCGACGTGGGCAACGGGTCTCTCGCAAAGAGATCCCATAAATATAGCTTCCCTCACCAGCTATCTGCAAAGCAGACAGGATCCAGCTTTGGGACATGGACCTAGGGTTTAAAGCAAGCCTAGTCCCTACATTCAGAACCTCTATATAAGTAAAAGACTCGTTGCATTCACGTCGGATTGAATAAACAAAGAAAAGGGGTAACTATTGTATTTTTAGCCAAAAAAAAAAAAAAAACTTAAACCTCAACCGGGACATTGAGCGTCCAGTTTTCAAGGCACGTAACACGTCCGTTTAATATACACAAACTCAGAATGGTCCCCTGAGAAATTTATATGTTAAACACAGACCGTGCATGGAACAAGGAACTCTTCTGGCTAAAAATACAATAGTTACCCCTTTTTCTTTGTTTATTCAATCCGACGTGAATGCAACGAGCCGTCTTTTACTTATATAGAGGTTCTGAATGTAGGGACTAGGCTTGCTTTAAACCCTAGGTCCATGTCCCAAAGCTGGATCCTGTCTGCTTTGCAGATAGCTGGTGAGGGAAGCTATATTTATGGGATCTCTTTGCGAGAGACCCGTTGCCCACGTCGGGCTAGCATCATGAAAAAGAAAAACTATGGTATTTGTCATTTACCATTACTTATTCGGACTATAGTGGATTTAATTTTCCCAGAAGAGTTCCTTGTTCCATGCACGGTCTGTGTTTAACATATAAATTTCTCAGGGGACCATTCTGAGTTTGTGTATATTAAACGGACGTGTTACGTGCCTTGAAAACTGGACGCTCAATGTCCCGGTTGAGGTTTAAGTTTTTTTTTTTTTTTTGGCTAAAAATACAATAGTTACCCTTTTTCTTTGTTTATTCAATCCGACGTGAATGCAACGAGTCTTTTACTTATATAGAGGTTCTGAATGTAGGGACTAGGCTTGCTTTAAACCCTAGGTCCATGTCCCAAAGCTGGATCCTGTCTGCTTTGCAGATAGCTGGTGAGGGAAGCTATATTTATGGGATCTCTTTGCGAGAGACCCGTTGCCCACGTCGGGCTAGCATCATGAAAAAGAAAAACTATGGTATTTGTCATTTACCATTACTTATTCGGACTATAGTGGATTTTCCCAGAAGAGTTCCTTGTTCCATGCACGGTCTGTGTTTAACATATAAATTTCTCAGGGGACCATTCTGAGTTTGTATATATATATATATATATATATATATATATATATATACAGGGCGTCCCAAAAAAATGTATACACACTTTAACAGCTGATAGCTCAATTGATGTTTCTTTCTTTCCAAGTTAAACCCATTAGAATTATTAATGGCAGTCAGACTAAGCTTTGAACAAAGGAAATTCATTCTAAAATGCTACTGGAAGTGTGAAAACGCAGTTGAAGTGCAAAGACAGTTTAGGAGGGAGTTTCAAACAGATCCACCAACGCGACTTACCATCACTCGAATTAGAGATAAGTTTGAAGCCGATGGAACTGTTCAGAATGTCCACAAGAAGCGTTCCGGAAGACCACGGACATCGACAAGCCCCACAAAGCAAGAAAGAGTACTGGAAACGTATCACCAAAGTCCAAGAAAATCTGTGCGGCAAGCGAGTCGTGAGGTAGGAATTTCAGAATCGTCTGTCCAACGCATTTTGAAGCGCTGTTAATGGAAAAGTTACATTCCAAGATTAGTCCATGCTATTAATGAAGATGATCCGGACCGAAGAGTGGAGTATTGCGAGTGGTACTTGGCACGATGTGGATGTGGATTGGACGAAGGGGTTTCGTAGAATACCCTCCACGTTCACCAGACCTCACACACTAGACTTTTTTTTATGGAGATACTTAAAAGACAAAGTCTACGCTATAAAACCTGCAACAGTCGCTGAATTGAGAGCAGCCATTGAACGAGAATGCACACAAATACCAAACGAAATGTTTCGTGATGTTTGCGATTCCATTGCTTCGCGTTATCAGCAGTGCCTGGACCAGAACGGACGTCAGTTTGAAAACAGGCGTTGACAAAACAATTAAATAATGTCTGTAGACTCTATTACATTTTGAAAATGAAATGTATTTTAATAAACACTGCCTTTATAATTATTTAAAGTGTGTATACATTTTTTTGGGACGCCCTGTATATATATATATATATATATATATATATATATATATATATATATAATATATATAAAATCAATGCAAAATTAAAAACCATAATTTTTCTTTTACAGATTTATTGTTCCAACGTTTCGAAACTGTTTTTTCATCATCAGAGCAATCACACTTCACTTTTCTTGATTCGGAGTCCAATGTTTCCAAATTGCCGAACTGAGCGAGCGCGTTGATCGGTCGTATCTTCGAATAATTATGGAGTTGATGGATTCACCTTTCCCGAAAAGTGAATCCATCAACTCCAGATTCTATATATATATATATATATATATATAGAGAGAGAGAGAGAGAGAGAGAGAGGTGTCGTTCCCTTTAAAGCTAAGAAACCACGCACACTTTCAGGAGAAAGGTCTAGAATTACTTAAATAATGTACATATATAAATAGTGTAAGCCTTTATTATGTAAAATACTTTTAAGTGGATCGCATAAATGCTAAAGAGAGCAATACACGTTCTTATGCAAGCAACTTTTCGCTGTAATGGCGACTTTAATTTATTTGGAGAGTATAAAAGCCTATTCTGCAGGGTATTGCATCGATTTATGTAAAAGCCTTTTTAACACTTCTTCTATACTTTTCTATTCAGTTTTACAAAAATTGTTGAGAGAAGTATAGATATAGAATTTAACGAAGCGTAATATAGTGGTCCTGGGGTCGATTCCCGTTGATAGCAGGCGGCCTGCAGCTTGTCCAATTGTTAATCCTTCCATAAAACTGGGTTGGTAGATAAATGGGTACGCTAGGTCAGCGGTTCTCAACAGGGGGTCGTGAGTTGTGTTTAAGGGGTCCGTGAGTTGACTAGATTATATTCAGTAAAACAATTCCCCCCCCCCCCTTTTTTTGTGGTGGCTAATTTTGACCTCTAACCGATAACATTTTCGGTTACTTGAAATTTTAAAAAGCAAACTTTTTGAAACGATTTTTTTCGCGTTTTGACTTTCAAGTATAAATAAAGACTAAAAAACTATACTAATCTGGATACCTCAATTTGTCTATATGCAAATTAATCGTAATGCAAAAGATAATTTTTGGGGAGGGGGTCCCAAAAATATAAAGATTTTGATAAGGGGTCCGCAGTACAAAAAATGTTGAGGAACGCTGCACGAGGTGGTCTAGTGGTTATGTAAGACGCAAAGAGGTCGTGAGATCGAGTTTGGGGGAGGACTTTGTAATTTCTGACTACCCGTGTCGTGTTGGGTCATGGTTCGGATTCCACGTTAAGCTGTAGGTCCAAGGTGGAGCATCAAGGTTGACCTTCATCAGAATGAACAATTTGGGAGGAAGCAAAACCAAGATTAACCAAGGTGTGTGTGTGTGTGTGTATATATATATATATATGAAAATTATTTCACATATATATGAAAATTATTTCACGAAAGTAACACGTGAAAAATATTTATGATGAATAAAACCTGAAGGAAAGGAAACAGAATGGTGCTCAAGCGCTTTCGTCTAATGACATCCTCAGGAACACTGAAGTAAATAAAGAGTTCGAGACTCTATATGTAGGTCACAAAAAATATATATATATAATAAATATAGAAATAAAAATTGTGGGAGGAGCATACAAATTTGTAAGGAAAACTACCAATTTTAGCACTTTGCCCTTCTTGTCTAAATCCGTTCTGAACGAATTCAACACAAGATCAAATGGATTGTTTACAACCAATTTTATAGATAATGCCCGAATGATATATAGGTCATAAAATATAAAAATAAATTTAAAAATAAAAATTGTAAGAGGAGCATAAAAATTTATAAGAGAAAACTACCAAAGTTTTAGCACTCTACCCTTCTTGTCTAACTCCGTTCTGAACGAATTCAAAACAACAGGATCAAGTGGAAAAAGATCTTGGCTCATGTTAAAGGTATTTATAAGTTGAATAATAGCAGACTCAAGAATATTTATATTAACAATGTTGCTAGAATGAAACAAAACTGAAGCAATATTCCAATCACTAGAGTGGGATAACTCTGACAAATAAACAAAAAGGGCACTGGACGACTGTTCCGTTCTAACGGAATATTGATGCTGTTTTACACGCGTGTCCAAATCCTTTCCCGTCTGACCACTGTAAAAGGAATCACATTGTTTACAACCAATTTTATAGATAATGCCTGAGTTATTGGTAGGGCTATTTTTAACATATATATATATATATATATATATATATATATATATATATATATATATATATCGGGTGGTCCGAAAAAAATGACGCATTTTTTAAAAATTAATATCTCAGTAACCCCCTTCCTTATCATGACAATTTTTATATGCAAGATACTTTCAAACTTCTTTTTTTGAATGCAAGAAACGGAATTCTGATATCTTTTATAGTTTTCTCGCAATTAGCAAAAGTAACAACATGGGTAAAAAAAACAAAAATCGCAATATAATATCCGTTTTTTATACGATATCATTTTTATACGATATCATGCGATATTTTTGCAAGTTATTACAAAACTCTACAGGAATGAACAAGTCAAATTGTGGATATTTTTATTTTTTAACAATTCGTCAGTACCCTTAATGATGTTGTCAGAGGAAGATCGTATTCTCATTAAAAATTGTTACTGTGAAAAAGGATGGAAGACTGGAAGGTTATTGCAAGAGTTTCCCGGCAAAAAGTGGAAAAGGCGTGCAGTGGAAAGACTCTTAAAGAAGATTCGCGAATCGGGAAGTACTGCCAGAAAACCAGGAAGCGGTAGACCTAAAACAGCTTCGGTTCCAGAAAATGTGGATTACATCAACGATAAAATCTGCTCTCAAGAAGATAAACCAGGAAGTCATTTGTCACAAAGAACAATTGCTAAACATTTGAATATTGGAAAGACTTCTGTACACCGAATAATTAAAGCACAAAAACTAAAAGCCTTCAAAACAATAGTATCTTCTAGAAAAAGTGATACTGTTAAGGATAAAGAAAAACAAGGTGCAGAAAGTTACTTGATAATTTCTCTGTCGTTGATATTAAAAAGATAGTCTTCACGGATGAAAAAGATTTCACTCTAGAAATTCCGCGAAACCGTCAAAATGATGTTGTCTACGGGCGTGGTAAAAAGTGTGACATTTCAATAAACAGAATGTATCATGAAACGTCAAGATTCTCCAAAAAGGTTATGATATCTGCAGGGGTCTCTTGGAATGGCAAGACAGATGTTCATTTTATTGAAACTGAAAAGACAAAGGTGAATTCTTCAAATTACATTGAACTTTTAAGAACAAAATTGTTGCCGGATTGTCGTCGCCTGTATCAAGAAAATGATTTCATATTTCAACAAGATGGAGCACCGTCGCATACAAGCTACGCCACACAGTCGTTTCTGATTAGCAATACACCAAAATTAATAACGAAAAATGAGTGGCCACCACAAAGCCCAGATTGTAATCCTATGGACTACTCAATTTGGGAGTTACTAAAAGAGAAGGTTTACCGAGGTCGACGAGAAAAATTCACCGAATCAGAATTAAAAAGTAAAATACTTGAATCTTGGCAAGAAATTGGCATTAATGAAGTAAGAAGTATTATTTTTGTGTGGAAGAAAAGACTTAGATTAGTGTGTCAACAGAGTGGTGGTCCAATCGATCATTTACTGTAAATTAATTAGTTAAATTTCTGATTAAATTTTTCCTTTCTCATGATATTCGTTTTTTTGACCCATGTTGTTACTTTTGTTAATTGCGAGAAAACTATAAAAGATATCAGAATTCCGTTTCTTGCATTCAAAAAAAGAAGTTTGAAAGTATCTTGCATATAAAAATTGTCATGATAAGGAAGGGGGTTACTGAGATATTAATTTTTAAAAAATGCGTCATTTTTTTCGGACCACCCGATATATATATAATAATATATATATATATATATCCACTACCACTACTAAATTAATGTTTTGAATTATTCGGTTTATTGCTTGTTGGCACACATCGTACAAAATATTAAAAAGCTCTTAAAACCGTTTTTTCTGAACTTAACAATTATGTCTCAAACGCTCATAAAAACTCAAAATTTCATATGATTCAGTTTTATCTTCTGCAAAATTATTTTTTGCTTTCTTCAAGGGTTGGTGTTGTTGTTGTTGCTGATGGTTAGCCAATCAGCCCAACCTGATCGAGCAAGCCAGCAGCACGCAAGTAACCGATCGCCCTCTCCGGAGCAGATATGCCACTCAGAAATTTAAAAAACCCAAGATCCACTTGTAAAAAATCTCAAGAAATCCCAAGATATATATAATTATTTATATATATATATATATATATATATATATATATATATATCCCAAGATTAAAATCCCAAGATTTGCTATATTTGTTTAAAGAAATCCCAATATCCCAAGGTATCGCTGAAAATGCCAAGATCTTGGGATAAATCCCAAGGAGTGGCATCCCTGCTCCGGAGTGGACTAGAGGTTCAGCATACTAGTGATGTTGTGTTCTGTCCTATGTTGTGCTAGAGCGGTACAGTCTGTCATAATGTGTTCAATTGTTTGTGGTGTGTCCTGGCACAGGTGGCAGGTGTCGTCTGTGGAGTTGTCTAGTCTGTGTTTATATGTCTGTAAATTGGGGTGATGTCCACATCGGAATCGTACTAAGTTAACTCGATCCGATCTGCTCAGGCTGGTCTCTGACCCGTCAATGAGTGGCGGCTTCGCACCTAGGACCGTATTCGGACCGAGTCGTGTCAGTGCTTTGTGGGCTAGGTGTGTTTGTGTGTGTTTTCTGTACTGTGTGATGTCTGTGGGGCGTGGTATGGAATGGAGTATTTGGTTATAATGTCTTTCTGGTGTTACCTTAATGGTGCAAGATGTTGGTGCATGATTGTACATGTAGTGGCAAGGGTGTTGTGGGTTAGTCATCGCTGCTTCCATGAATTGTGTTCCCCTCATGTCTAAATGTTCCCTAACTTTCAGTATTTTTGTTTCTGTGTGCAGGTGTTCTATTGGTGTTGTTTGAGTACATCCTGTAATGATACGAAGTGCTTTGTTTTTTATTGTCTGTGAGGTGTTTGTGTGTGTTTGAGATAATGGGTGCCCAGCATGAGCTAGCATAGTCCATAACTGAGCGAATATATTGTTTGTATATGAGTGATGTTGTTTCCTGCTGGTGTCCAAAGTTTGTGCCTGTTAGTACCCTAGGCGTGTTTAGTCTTGACGTATATTTGTTTTTAATGTCCTGAATGTGGTTTGCAAAAGATAATGATGTGTTGTATGTGACCCCCAAGTATTTTGGTCCTGTGAGTGTGTGGAATGTTGGTGTTGTTTAGTGTAATCTGTGGAGTTATCTGGTGTTCTTTTGTGTTGCTTGTTAGCAAGGTGATGGTTGATTTTGTGGGTGCTACTTTGAGTCTATTGTGGTGAGCCAGTCTTGTATACTGTTTACGTATGTTTGTAGGTTATTTGTAGCAGTGTCGATGTTGTTGTGGATGGATGTTAGAGTGATGTCATCTGCATATGATGATAAGGTAAGCTTGTTATCTATGGGTGTTGGAATGGCATGCATGTATAAGTTGAAGAGTGTTGGTGAGAGAACAGAGCCTTGAGGGACACCGTTCGGAAAAAGCTTGTTTTTGGATGACTTGCCATTAAATGTGACATGTGAGTATCTTCCTGAAAGATAGTTGCTCAGCCACCTTTTGGTGTTATTGTGCATGTTTGTGTTGAGTATTTTGTTTATGAGAGGGAAGCGTGGGATAGCATCAAATGCTTTACTAATGTCTATTGTTGCTAATAGTGTAAGTTGAGCTGATCGTCTGGAGTTGATGTCATCCATGATGTGCTGCGTGAGGTTGTTGTTATTTAAGTTTGTTGTTTATTTCTGTGTTGAGCTGTTGTATCTGCTGTTTTATGGCTTCTGTGTGTGGTGTTTGTGTGTTATGTTTGAGGTTGTTAGTTGCCTTATGAGGTGGGCTATTTCTCTAGTGTAATTTGGGTGGTATTTCCTAATGTTGCCCTTGGGTGTGTATGTCTTTGCATTATTGATAATCTGATTAAATGTCTTGAGTGTTGCATTAATGTTTATGATGGGTGTACTGTTTAATGTGGTGAATTGTTCTCAGTCTCTATTTTGAACTGTTCCGAATCAGCTTTCTTACAATTTTTGTAAGTGTGCCTAAGGCTGTTGGAGCAGAGTGTAGAACGTGTTGTAATGATGATGGGCAGGTGGTCTGATGACAGTTGTTTTTCTGTTCTCCAGTGTGTATGTGTTGCTAGTGAGGGGGAACAGAACGTTATGTCTGGGGAGGAGTTTGAGTATCCTGCTTAATGTGTATGTGTGTATGTTCTTCTGTCTTGTTAACAATGAAGAGGCTGTTTAGTTCTGTGGATATGTTGGCGCCTCTGGTGTTGCTTTGGTTGTGCAGATACCAACTAGTGTATTTAACGTTGAAGTCTCCTCCTAAGATGACATTAGTGAGAGAGGCCAGATTGGGTAAGTGTGGATTGTAATTGGCTGGCACCTGAGGTGAACTAGCTGGTGGGATGTAAATGTTGATGAGTGTGGTGTTGTTTTGCCCGTGTTTTAATGTTAACTGCCTGTACTTCTATCGTGTTATCTGCTTGGATTGTGTTTGTAATGTTTTGGGTGGCATCAGTGTAGCGAATGCTTTTACGTATGTAAGTGATGAGTCCACCACCCCGTGACCCCCAGTACGATCTTGACGGATCGCCGTGAAGTCAGGGATGGTGGGTGTTTTGTGTGTGCGTTTTAGTTTTGTTTCTTGTATAAGTGCTATGTGCATGTTTTGTTTGTGTGCGAATTCCCTAAGCTGCATGATTTTTTGTTTGTGAGGCCATCGACGTTGGACTGTAATATGTTAATATTATGCTTCTGTATGTGTCTCATGGTCCTATTGTGTCTGTCTTTGTGTATGGTGACATGTGTAAGTTGTAGTGGGGCCTGGATTAGTCTTATTGTCTCTGGAGAGTAAGATTAGTCCAGGGAGCACGCAATTGCTCCCCGTAAATGAAAAAAATAGCACGCTGGTGTAGGTCCGGCCCCGGGAGCCGATCGGCACTCTGACCGTGCCACGCAACAGGCCGTTGACTGCCAGTCTGGCCAACCGTAGACAGCCCGCTGCACGGAGATTTGAGGAAGTTTGGCCACCAGCGCGTTGATGTTTCGGTTTGACGTCGCCTCTTCTTCGCGTTGAAGTGTCCCGCGCTGGAGGATACAACCATTGTTAGAAGCTTCCTCGTCAGCTACTAACTGTCGACATACGTTGAGGTTTTTAGCTCCTTCCTATCAGTTTCTTATTATCTTTGGTCAAAATGTGCTGTTTAATACTGTCATTTCTTTTTGTACCTTATTTTCTTTATTAATTTGTCCAACAATTTGGGATTGGAAGTATATAATGAAATTATTTCCGGTCCTGTCCTTCAAATGTTTTGATAAAAAATTCCTTTAGGATTTTCTTTCAATCAAGAATAAAGAGAATTAATTCTTTACTAAATTTTGCTTTATTCTTTCTATCTCCTTACGAAAAATATCTCAGCAAGTCCAATGCTCGATCAATTCTACGAAAACGAACTACATCGACAATGATAACAGGCTTACATATCTTCAAAGGTTTGAAACATCAGCTCCCCATCGGTGTAATATATATATAACCTATTAAGTAATTTACATTACAAACCGAGCGTAATTGAAACATTATGAACATTTATATGAAAATAAAAACCCACTCTAATAGACAGAGTTTATTTCCACGACAGTTTCGACGCCCACTGGCATCCTCCTCGGGTGGATACAGAAACACGAATGAACCAAAACAAGAGGGAAAAACAGTCCAGGGACCGACCGTTAAGAAATTCGCGAATTCTTAACGGTCGGTCCCTGGACGTTTTTCCCTCTTGTTTTGGTTCATTCGTGTTTCTGTATCCACCAGAGGAGGATGCCAGTGGGCACCGAAACTGTTGTGGAAATAAACTCTGTCTATTAGAGTGGGTTTTTATTTTCATATTTTGACTTTCACGTAGAAAAAAGTGAAGTTTTTTGCATTTATTATGAACATTTATTTAAGTAAAAATTTTATTTACATTGTAAATGAGTTGCAGACATGTAATGCAGTCCGTGTTTGTGACAAAACTTGGAAAATATGTTCATTATTACAGTATAATCTTCGTCCGAAACCGTAAATTCCTGCGTCCGAAACCACATGCACGCATTTATATTCCATCTGGTATGCCAACAATTAAATAATTTTTTAATGAAGTAGTTTTTATGAATTTTTTATTTAAATGTATCGTCGGTATATGAATAATAAATTTCCAATTAAATATGAAAGTATTAAGCTAAATTGACAAAATGAAGTGTGTGTGTGTGTGTGTGTGTGTGTGTGTGTGTGTGTGTATATATATAATATATATATATATAGGTGAACTCCGCTAAACGTAGCTTCGTTTAATGTAGTTTCGCGATAACGGATTTAAAAATTATTAAAATTTTTCGTTTAATGTAGTACGTTACCCCGCTATAACGTACTTCAGAACTACGCAACATATATTATTTGCCAAAAATTTACATTATGTAGCATAAACGCTACGTTATGATTAGCTACGTCACAATGCGCATGCGTATTACATACACTCGCTTCACAGGTGTCTGTTTACATATACAGGGTGTCCCATAAGTCCGGCATCATAGGAGAAATTCATATTTTTCTATTTCTACAAACCATAATTCATATTTTTCTCTTTCTACAGGCCATAATGTCTGTGGGCAAGGAAGAACGAATCCAGATAATTCTACTCATAGGAAATCGTAGTCAAAGAGACTTTGCAACAAGTCTGCTAACACAACTCTGTGTTATTGGCTCGCGGTCTGGATGCAGTCTGTTAAATTCAGCAGCGGCCTCTCTTTGACTCCGAGTTCCTATGAGTAGAATTATCTGGATTCGTTCTTCCTTGCTCACAGACATTATGGCCTGTAGAAAGAGAAAAATATGAATTATGGTTTGTAGAAATAGAAAAATATGAATTTCTCCTATGATGCCGGACTTATGGGACACCCTGTAGTTTGCCCGTGCATTGACTACGTTAGTTGGTGGTGTTGTGCTGCTTCATTATTTCATCATTATTAACCATTATTTCACAATTTACATTATTGTAAACTCTGCAAGACAGCTACCAAACGTGGATTAAGTGACAAGGAGGAAAGTAAGAGGAAACCCATTAATTTGGAAGGGAAATTAGATATTTTAAGATGCTACGATGCTGGTGATGAGGCTGTCACAAATGTACTAGACAGCGAGACAGAAGACGACCCTCCACCTTCTGCCTCTTAGTAACTCCTCCCCCACCACCTCTCCACAGGCCGCCGAGAGGGCGAGGAAGCCGGGATAAATCCCTGGGCCCAGACCTCTAGGGGCCCCGGAAAGAAGGTGGATAAAATCTAAAAATATTACTAAAGCAATTGATTAAGTAACAGAAAGGAAATATAATTAATGAACATACATTTTATAGAGATTATCTTAGTCAAACTGAAACAGATAAAATAATATCTGCGGTCCACCAATGCCCAAGACCGACTGACAGATCTGGGAACCATTGTAATTGAAAACCAGTTAGCCCGTACTTTAAATTTCATCAGAATCATTTACCACTTTGCTAGAGAGAAGGCAAAGAAAGTACACTTCTAATTATGAAAATCTTGCAGTAAACAGTTGTCTTGCCTGCATGGACTGGTACTGCATTTATAAATTGTACGGTGATAGAATTAATGAAATGAAAATGAAATGAAAAGGTTTATTGGCAGACTATAGTCCATATGACAAAAATAATATATTGATTCGAAAAATAAAATGGCTATTTTCTTCTGAGTTGTTTATTCATACTGTATGTTTCGAATAGTGACTTGGACATATATATAATCAGTTTGCTTGTTATGTACACAAAAAACATAATAAAATACTAAGTAAACAGGGGAGGCCCCATATACCAATCCTTCCCCGGGGTCCGTGGCAGCTCTCGGCGGCCCTGCCTCTCCATCACTCCACCACCTCCACGAAACTTTCGTCTGCTCCATTGATGGCGCGTGATAATTTTATTTTTTAATTGTAAAATTGTTTTAATTGTGTACAGTATTTTATTTTTTCTTTCTATTTTACATACAGGCATTTACAGTATTTATTATTTGTATTTAATGTGTATTTTTCACGTGTATGTTAAGTTATAGGGTCGAAAATCTTACGTGAGGAACGTATCTTCCGATAATGCATATATTTCAATAGGAAAACGTGCTTCGTTTAGCGTGGTTTCGCTTAACGTAGCGTTTTCCAGGAATGTATCTACTACGTTAAGCAGGATACGCATATATTATATATATATATATATATAATATATATATATATATATATATATATATATATATATATATATATATATTATTATATATATATATATTGTTGTCGGGATAGAAAACAAACTCGTAGTGCATCTAGCTCCTGAAGAATCATGCACCCGGACATTAAGAGACAGGAGCGTCTACAATGAAAATTAACGACATAGGCACGAAACTGGATATGACTCAGACTGTTCATTGAATTATGGTGACACAAAGCAATGTCGCTTCTAGTGGTGATAAGCCACGTACGGAAACCTCGTTGGTGCGTCTTCATTTACGTGAGAAAAGTAAAACGTTAAAAATTAAAAATCTAAAATATAAACCAATTCAAATAAAAAAATAAAAAAGGAAAAACGTTTACAACTAAGACTAATAAAATGAATCCAATGAATAAAAAAATCTTGATACATCTGGCAAAATGTCTTTAAATACATTTTTTTAAAATAGGTTTCAGGTAGCGTATTATGTACACGTAGACTTAAAATATTCATGGTAAAACCATTAAGGTTGTTTGCTTATGTTTTAAAATTCAAATTAATTTGTATTGAAAATTTTATTTGCCATTCTAATCAATTATTTTTATTTATTCATGGGTTCGTTTTTTTTTTAAATAACTTAATTTACCTAGTAATATTTAGGACAGTCTTTGCCAAGGTATAGTATAAATAACACCGTCGAAATATTTTTCCTTGAATAAAAGCAAAAATCAACAAATATCTAATAGTATGTCTATGTTTTGTAATGAAGTTAATATCCTTCGCCAAGATAGGCACTATTGCAGTTGGGTACCCCCAGCCCAACAAATTCAATTACATTAAAGCAAAAAATTAAAATTTTTGTTTAAATTACGTGGTTGCTCTATGGTCCCCGGTTAATTGAATGCCAGTTAGGTTAACTGTACGCTCTTGACGATTGATTAGGTTAAGTCGTGATATTTTCGTTAAAACTAACAAAAATGATATTTTCGTTAGTTTTAACGAAAATATCACGACTTAACCTAACCACTCGTCAAGAGCGTACCACGTAATTTAAACAGCAACCACGTAATTTAAACAACTACGTAATTTAAACAAAAAATGGATCACCTGAAGATCAGGGCCCCCAGCCTTCGTTAGTTAGCTTATAAGGCTAACTAACGAAAATATCACGACTTAACCTAACCAATCGTCAAGGGCGTACAGTTGACCTAACGATTGGTTAGGTTAAGTCGTGATATTTTCGTTAGTTAGCTTTATAAGGCTAACTAAAGAAGGCTGGGGTCCCTGATCTTCAGGTGATCCCAAAACAGTATGGGATACCCAACTGCAATAGTACCTTAAGATGTCTTTATCATTATGCTGATGTAGTATGGTAAATAGGAATTTAATAATCAATTTTTTTAGATGTTTAATTGCTTCATGAATAATGCGAAAACTTTCTCGTGGAACGAAAAACTTCTAAAGAAAAATCCTCACTGGAACCCGCTTCTGAAAATGTCGATGAAAGAAAATAATTTACTTCATCTAAATAATTTGGGTCATAAATTATGTAGGTTCTTAGTCCCAAAATGATAAAGTTTTACGTTAAAATGTGAAGAAAAGTATACAAATAAAAGATCGAATTACTTTGTTTCCTGTTTATAGTTAAAAAAAAAAGGGGTTTGAAATGAATATTAAGTTAAAGTAGGTGAAGAAGCTTCTTAAAGCCAGAATCTATAAAAAAAATAATTTTGTTCTTCGATTCGACTACAAAAAAAGTTGTTGTTGTTTAGCCGATCAGCCCACCCTGATCGAGCAAGCCGGCGGCACGCAGGTAACCGATCGCCCTCTCCGGAGTGGACCAGAGGTTCAGCGCACTAGTGATGTTGTGTTGTGTTCGTTGTTGTGCTAGAGCGGTACAGTCTGTCATAATATGTTCAATTGTTTGTGTGTGTGTCCTGGCACAGGCGGCAGGTGTCGTCTGTGGAGTTGTCTAGCCTGTGTTTATATGTCTGTAAGTTGGGGTGATGTCCACATCGGAATCGTGCTAAGTTAACTCGATCCGATCAGCTCAGGCTGATCTCTGACCTGTTAATGGGTGGCGGCTTCGCACCTAGGATTGCATTCGGACCGAGTCGTGTCAGTGCTTTGTGGGTTAGATGTGTGTGTATGTGTTTTCTGTACTGTGTGATGTCTGTGGGGCGTGGTATGGAATGGAGTACTATTTGGTTATAATGTCTCTCTGGTGTTACCTTAATGGTGCGAGGTGTTGGTGCATGATTGTACATGTAGTGGCAAGGGTTTTGTGGGTTAGATGTCGCTGCTGCCATGAATTGTGTTCCCCTCATGTTTAAATGTTCCCTAACTTTCAGTATTTTTGTTTCTGTGTGCAGGTGTCCTATTGGTGTTGTTTGAGTGCATCCTGTAATGATACGAAGTGCGTTGTTTTGTATTATCTGTAAGGTGTTTATGTGTGTGTTTGAGATAATGGGTGCCCAGCATGAGCTAGCGTAGTCCATAACTGAGCGAATATATTGTTTGTATATGAGTGATGTTGTTTCCTGCTGGTGTCCAAAATTTGTGCCTGTTAGTACCCTAAGCGTGTTAAGTCTTGACGTACATTTGTTTTTAATGTCCTGAATGTGGTTTGCAAAAGATAATGATGTGTTGTATGTATGTGACCCCAAGTATTTTGGTCCTGTGAGTGTGTGGAATGTTGGTGTTGTTTAGTGTAATCTGTGGAGTTATCTGGTGTTCTTTTGTGTTGCTTGTAAGCAAGTTAATGGTTGATTTTGTGGGCGCTACTTTGAGTCTATTGTGTGTGTGTGCCAGTCTTGTATACTGTTTACGTATGTTTGTAGGTTATTTGTACCGGTGTCGATGTTGTTGTGGATGGATGTTAGAGTGATGTCATCTGCATATGATCATAAGGTAAGCTTGTTATCTATGGGTGTTGGAATGTCATGCATGTATAAGTTGAACAGTGTTGGTGAGAGAACAGAGCCTTGAGGGACCCCGTTCGGAAAAAGTTTGTTTTTGGATGACTTGCCATTAAATGTGACATATGAGCATCTTCCTGAAAGATCGTTGCTCAGCCACCTTTTAGTGTTATTGTGCATGTTTGTGTTTATTATTTTGTTTATGGGAGGGAAGCGTGGGATAGCATCAAATGCTTTACTAATGTCTATTGTTGCTAATAGTGTACGTTGAGCTGGTCGTCTGGAGTTAATGCCATCCATGATGTGCTGCGTGAGGTTAGTGAGTAATATCGTGGTTGAGTGGTGAGGTCTGAATCCATGTTGAGTAGGCGATAGTGGTATGTGTGGGTTAGTGATTTGTAAGATTAGTCTTTCTGTTACTTTGGAAGGTGTGCATAGTAAAGTAATGGGTGTATAGGAAGCTGGTTCTCTTGGATTTTTGTTTGGTTTGAGTAGTGTAATAATTTTACCTTGTTTCCATATGTCAGGAATAATACAGTGTTGGTATGAATATGTGCTGATATTTGTGAGAGCTAGTATTCCTTGTGGACCCAAGTGTTTAAGGTGTATGTTAGATAAGTTGTCTGGTCCAGTAGCCTTCGAATTCTTAATGTTTTTGATGATCTTGGTGGTCTGGTCTGCACTGAAGGGTGTAATGGTCGTGTCGAGTCTGTAGGTTTTCTTGTGTCTGGCTGTTTGTCTGTCTGCGTGTTTCTGGTTGTTGTCTCTTTTAAGTGACTTATCTTTGCGTAGTGATTAACTAGAATGTTAGCTTGTTGTGTGTATGTTGGGATATTATTTTGGCTGCGACAGATAGCCGCGTGTGAGGTGTGAATGCCGCTGTTAGAGTGGGTAATGCTGTTTATAGTCTTGTATAGCCTGGATGTATCTGTTGGTTTAGTGTTGTTATGGATTCCTTAAATGTTTCTGTTTGTTTTTCTTTGAGTTTGTTGTTTATTTCTTTTTTTTGCTGTTGTATCTGCTGTTTTATGGCTTCTGTGTGTGGTGTTTGTGTGTTATGTTTGAGGTTGTTACGTTGCCTTATGAGGTGGGCTATTTCTCTAGTGTAATTTGGGTTGTATTTCCTAATGTTGCCCTTAGGTATGTATTTGTTTGCATTATTGATGATCTGATTAAATGTCTTGAGTGTTGTAATGATGTTTATGATGGGTGTGCTGTTTAATGTGGTGAATTGTTCCTCAGTCTGTATTTTGAACTGTTCCCAATCAGCTTTCTTGTAATTTCTGTAAGTGTGCCTAAGGTTAATTTGTTTCGTGTTTTTGCCCTTTTTTTTTATTTGAGCCAACTTGTTATCCACGTAACTAAACCAAATGACTCCTGAAACAAGTTAATTAGAGAAATTATAACTTTCAAAAATCTACTTGTATTGAAATTTGAAAGTAGGAGTGAAAGTAAAACTTGAATTCAATAATAAAAAAAAGAGAGAAAAGAGATAATTATGCTTACTACATAATCTCAACAAATTGAAGATACTTTCGCTAAAAGAGAAGTAACATTAAAACTAATCATAACATTGTTACTTAGGTCTGCAGGATAACTCATAAGTCCCTTTACCCCTGAACCATTTCCTACTAGAATAGGTTGTGGGTAAAGGGTATAAAGAGACTTATGGGGGACACCCTGTATATTCTGAATCTTTTCTATGAAGCCATAGGAGTTAGTTATACAGTGTACGCTCCTGAAACTGCCCCAAATAACTGGAAAGATATTTAGTCAACCAACCAACTAACTAATGTAACCTACATTACAAAATAATAGAACGTAAGAGGACCTTGGGCTTATGTAATTTTGGTAAATCATAAATGTAGAGCAAATTTGGAATATGCTGAATGAAGTCCTTAATTAGGTCAGAAGGATCTTTAAGGAACATTTTATATTCAAAGCCTCGCATTCATTTTGTTACTCGGTCTCTTTCTTATTACCTTTGTCTATTTGTCTACTTTAAGAACTAAAATGACTTCATATTTTTCGAGTTAATAAGAGGAGTTAAAGAAAAACAAAGCTAAAAAATTACCTCGAAAACTTTATGTATGTATGTCATACAGGAAGGGTAAGTTACTTAGTTTGTCTAATTAATCTTTTTAAAAAATTTGAAAAAAGATATCTTGAAGGTCGTAATCCCCAGAAGAAGTAAAATTAAAACCTACAGTAGTGTATATCTTCAGTCAGCCCACGGTCACTTTATACAATCATACGATAATTTGAGAACTCTTCGATAAATGTATATACTAATTTAAACAGAAAATCGAGTCTGTCAACGCTTAACATTTACTCGAAGCTCGTGAGCCTCTCAAATTTTAAATGCAGCTTCATAAATTTTGATCCACTGCATGGCTTCGAATGTGAAGCTAAAAATTTTGATGACTGATATTTTGTAAATTTACAGACCGACTGACTTTTCTGGACTTTACAAAAGTATGATATATAAAATTATACATAGCGTGGAATGACTATTAATTGGTAGACTATGATCAAATCTGATTTTGTTAATGTTTACGATTCGTTAAACTATTTTTATAACTTGATTAATGTTTTTAAGGTTGTGAATAATACTGGTCTTAGAAATATTTTAGATTATGTTGACGCTTCTGAAAGCAAACAGTATGTTTTAGGGGGTTGTTTATTCTCCTTCGTAACGGCAAAGGTCAAAATGACCAACGAGACCTACAGATTTACGTGACATCCGAACCAAGGGTCACTATATTATCTGAATGCAGAGGACGATTACCCATCCATTTATTTCCCATACCCAATGTCGCTTAACTTCGCTAATACGGGAAGCGGTGTTATGACAATGACCACGACAAAAGCAAAATAAAGTCCATAAATTATTTTATTGAAAAAATCAAAATTGGTACAAAAAAAATAGGAGCTATTGAAGAATAGGGACCCCATCCTTCTTTAGTTAGGCTTATAAGGCTAACTAACGAAAATATCACGACCTAACCTAACCAATCGTTAGGTTAACTGTACAGTGTACACCAGTGATGCACAAACCCTGGCCCGCGGGCCAAATGTGGCCCCCACGGGTCTTTTCAATTTAATGAAAAAGTTAGCTACCCAAAGAAAAATCTGAAATATTACCCCTGGTTATTATAAAAAATAGAATATCTATATATCTGGCCCCTACATATAAAACAGATGGTTGGTTTGGCCCTCACATCAAAAAAGTTTGTGCACCACTGGTGTACACCCTTGACGATTGCTTAGGTTAGGTCATGATATTTTCGTAAGTTAGCCTTATAAAGCTAACTAAAGAAGGCTGGGGTCCCTATTCTTCAATAGCTCCAAAAAATATATATTTGAGTTCAGCAATTTATACTTGGTTTTGAATGTTTCCAATTAGTTTGAATTTCTTGGGTTTTATTTTTGGGGTTTTAGTTTTAGTTCATTACTTCAGCTTGTTTACATTTTTCTTTTTAGGGAGGATCTTAATATTCTTTTGTTTTCATCTGAAGTACCTTCACACTTTTTTTATTTTAGGGTTTACCTGATATAATATATATATATATATATATATATATATATATATATATATATATATATATATATATATATATATATGCCTATCATTATCCCAGTTTGTCTGTAGTGATTTTCTTTTAATGTAATGATTTTTTATTAACATGATTTTTATTTACTTATAATGATATTTGTTATATCGAACTTATACTGTACCACAAATTTTAACGGTTTTTCTATACTGAATTTCTTTTAACTGCATACAATGCCTGTGGGTTAGACCTAACGTAATGGGAAGCTGAAACACAAAATAGATTTTATATGATTTTATTCAATTTAACTCTTGAAACACGGCGATTAATAGTGGGGATTTAAGACGAATATGACACTGAAAAAGAGAGAGAGGTTAAGTCGACCCAAGCCGAATATAATTAGGGAAATTTACATTAAAGAACATTATGAAACACAAGGTGTTTTACGATCCCAAAAATCAGCGAAAACCTAAGTAAAAATGAAGGGCAGGGTTGTCAACTGTAAATTTTAAAACTAACTATTATCTGGGTATACCAACTGGGATTTTACAATATCTCTCTCTCTCTCTCTCTCTCTCTCTCTCTCTCTTCTCCTCTCTCTCTCTCTCTCTCTCTCTCTCTCTCTCTCTCTAGGCAGTTAATATAAAACAAATTTCTAATTAATAACTACGTCAAATTGCATTAATTAACAATCGCATTAATTCCATTTATTGCAAGTCACTCCCGCCACATTTCCCCCTTACTCCTTTCTCCCTTACCCCTATCTGAAGCCTTCACTAACCCTCTACTGAAACAATTCATCCCTAGTTATCATTACTAATTCAGTTTGGGGTTTGTAGATTTGCTCTCTAAAGTTCATTACTACGAAAGATAATTCCTTGAAAAGCTTGTCAGTAATTTGAAATGTTGAACGTACCTCGGTTCTCGCGTATGTGGGAATAATTTATAAATAATTCCTCATTTACAGTGGTTAAAAGTGAGGTTGAGGGGTAGTGGGTAACCTAGAAAACCCAGAACCACACCTCCCTTTATTAGTCAACGTACTGTATTGTTAACATTACATAGCTTCCATACTGGAAAGTGATCTCTTTTTTTTTTTTTTTTTTAATAATTGCATCCTTTTGAAGAGGAACTATCTCGCTTTAAATTTCCTATTTCACTAATGCTCATTTGCTCATTTGAACTTCCATATTTTAAAACCGTAAATAAATAACTTCACGGTTTTAAAGTATCGTAATTTTGGTTAAATGTTGTTTAGTTTTTAGTGAAGAGATTTTGAGAAATAAATAGTGTATCATAGAAGTGTAGGTGGGTGTGGGTGTGGGTGTATGTTTAAATGTCATTTTAAAATGATTTATACCGAGATTTAAATCTCCACAAAGGATAATGTAAAAATAATCAAAAGAACTGAATTTGAAACTGTTTATTAAAACGCGATGAAAGCCCTCACACGAACTCACCAATTCTTATATTTTCAATGATAAATATTATTTCCTATCTATTCTTATAACCTATTTTATATAGAAAAAAAGAACCATTTATGGAAAACAGTTTACAAATAATAAATAAATAAATTTAAAAAAAAAATATATATATATATATATATATATATCTTGCTTTCTTCATCTTGGAATTACTTTCTTTCTGAGCTTCTGTTCATTCATATTTTATGATATTGAAATGACACCAAAGTCGGAGTCTTCAACCGAATTTGATTACGTATATACAGTATATACTGTATATGTATATATATATATATATATATATATATATATATATATATATATATATATATATATATATATATATGTATGTGTGTGTTCGAAATGTGTGTTCGCTGTGAGACGTGCCGGTTTGGATTTTCACCAAAAAAAAGTTCGAGAATAAAGTAAGACAGAGGGGACAAAAATTTCTTACCTTGTCAAAATAATTTGTATATTTTAAATTGCTTGAAGCTCGACACTCTAAAGTGAAGTATTCCCTACAGACCACCGTTTCAAAAGAATTTAATTGTTCCATTTGAACCGAATATGGAAAGATTTCTGAGTAAAATGATGGTCCATTCCACTTTTCGGGAACGATTTGGATTCCATTTTATTTTAATGTCGATATAATTGATTCAAAATCTGTCCCGAAATGGAAATTGTTCCAACACTGTGAAGTAAATGTGTTCAATACAGACCACCGTTTCTGAAAATGTATGATAATTGCTCCATTCCCTACATGAGCCGATTATGGAGCAATTTGTTTGTAAAACGATGGTCCATCATAGAAGTTATTTGAACATCTTTTCTTTCTGGACCGATTTGTTACCAATTTATATCGACATTAAAAATAAAATTCATTCAAAATCGTTCCATATTTGATTCAAATAGAACAATTTTAGTTTTAGAAACGGTTAGGTCTATATGGAATAACCTTAATTTACAGTGTACGCCTATCCTCCAGCCTCCGCAGCTCGGTGGGTAACACCTTTACCGTATAAGTAAAGTGAAAACACCGAGGTCGGGATTCGAATCCCTCCCGATGATTCAGATATAATAATACAGGAGTTACGTCAATAGGTCGCGTAAATCTGGCCTGACCGCTGTACAAATTCATAGCCCTATTAACTAATTATTAATACGATACGCTTATCAGCAACATTTAACTTGTCTTGTGGGGTTAGGGGTGGAGGTTAGAAAGTTAGAAATTATCAAAATTTATACGAGGCCATTTAATATGTTTGAAACATCGATTTTCGATTAGACTAAACAACAATTGTTGTAAATGGCTTCGATTTTTACGATCTATTTTCGATTTTATGTCCTATACTTAAGTTTCTGTTTTACGCTTTACTTATTCATATACTCTTGAAATGAGCATCCGGAACGCTCTAAAATGAGTTAAAGAAGTGAAGGTATACGTAACGCCTCATATAATATATATATATATATATATATATATATATATATATATATATAAATTTACCCAATTTTTTTGGACTCTTACATATTTATGTAAATTATTTCAGTCTAAAAATTTTATGGCCATAAATTTTGTGGTGAAATAAATAAAGGAGGTGAAAACAAAACCTTTACACAAATAAAATAGTTTCGCCTATAAAAACTCAGCCTAAAAGAGGTTTTTTTTTATCACAAATTTAAATTTCGTTTCGCTCCTTATCGGATAATAATATAATTTTTGTGTCGCAGCCTATTTTATTTTATACATTCTATCATTTTATAACAAGTGTGTGTGTGTGTGTATATATATATATTTATTTATTTATTTTTTTATTGGGGTTCTTTAACCTCCTTCGCAACATCTAAGGTCATATGACGGAGGGGACCTACAGCTTTACGCGAGATCCGAACCACGGGTCGCTACATAATCTTGGCGTGGAGGACGGTCTCCCATCCAACTACTACCATCCATATATATATATAATAACACGCATGAGTAGGCGCGGTTTTTGTATGAAACAAAAGGTTGTTTAAATATATGACAGGTTGTTTTTTACTTTCATGCCATCGTCCTGTGGTCGTAGCGCTCACAACTTCTACTCAAGAGCGAGGCCCGGGAGAGGAATCACGGGCCCTGGTGCTACTTTTCACTCCGGACCCCTTTACCCACTATCACCTCCTTCTCTATCTTCCAGCCCAGGCTCAGTCTGACACCTGACACTGACACCTCGTGCATCCCCGTCTCCCGGCTCCTGCTCAAGAGGTCTCGGATTCGAATCCTGGTGGGAGTAATTTTGCTTCATTTTATATAGATGGGGTATGGGCGAGTGGAAACGGTGAAACTTTGAATTTCTATCTAAAACTTTAATGTAGTAGTACAGTGGCGCTACCTCGTGGCCAATGCCGCAACACCGCTTTCCGTCGATCAACGAAGTTGAGCGACACTGGGTCTGGATAGTAGTTGGACGGGTGACCGTCCTCCGCTTCCAGATTATGTAGCGACCGTTAGAGGGTTCGGATCCAACGTAAAGCTTAAGTCCAAAGATCCCCACCTTCATATGGCCTTTAATGTTGCAAAAGAGGTTAAGCCACCCCATCGTTACATTACAATATATATATATATAATATATATATATATATATATATATACAGGGTGTTCCATAAGTTTGGTCTCATAGGAAAAATTTATTTTAAATTAAATTTACAAAAGTAATACATTTCAACGAAAATAAATGTTCAAATTGGTGTTTTGTTTGGGACCTTTTTTTATTGCAGGTAGAATAACATGCAATGGCTAATACAGAAGTGAGTTACACTCCTTAGGAAAAGGCGAAGGCCTTTTCTTCAAGATTGTAACTCGCTTTCATATTAGCCATTACGTGTTATTCTACTTGCAACCAAAAAAAAACGGTCCCAAAACAAGCCATCAATTTGAACATTTGTTTTCGTTCTAATGTATTACTTTTGTAAATTTAATTTAAAATAAATTTTTCTATGAGACCGATCTTATGGTACACCCTATATATATATATATATATATATATATATATATATATATATATATATATATATATATATATATATATATATATATATAGAATATTAAAATATCTTACATGAAATTCTATGAATGATGATAATTCATTTCGATCACTTAATTGCCAATGAATTCGCTTCGTTTGTTTCAAATTGCTTATTAATGTACCCTTTTCTCATTTGCAAATTTGTATTTATTTAAAATAAAATAAAACAATTAAATGTGAAATGTTGAACAAAACACTTTAATGCAAATGAACAGATAAACAATTCTCATCTGAAGTTTAACCATGAAGGGGTTTTTTTTTGGCATAATTTATATATGTAAATAAAGTTTAACTAAACTCACCCAATTATAAATATATTGTGTATTTCAGAAAATGGAAATACCCTGCCCTCCCCTCCAAAATAAAATCTGGGTGGTTTTGCGCGGGGAGAAGAGGTGGTGGGTGGGTTAGGAGCAAATGCCTTGGGTGGGTTATGGGTAAATGCCTTGGGTGGGTTAAGGGCAAATGCTCGTGTGTATATAGTTTTGTGCCTGTAATAATTTTTGTTTAATATAATTAGCTTTTTAATCATACGAGAAAAAGGTTTTTATTTAATGTTAAAAAAAAAAATCCAAAATTTTGTTTTTTATTTTGATAAAATAATTAAAAAACATTCTTAAAAATATGAGATTCAGTTATGTTCTAATCTGAACATTAGAAGAATAGATCATAATATATTCATAATACAAAATAAAATCTCAAAATATGCGCATATACTGAATATAGCTTGAATATATATTGAATTTTCACTGAAAATTTAAAAATAAAAAAATAAAGCTTTTTTAACTTTCTCACATGAGATATAAAACTTTTTCATGTCTGCAAATTTTTAAAAATTTGAAGAGATTATCAAATTACCATCAAATGGAATGACGTTATTATAAATTAATTAAAGTAGATAGCTTTGAAGCATATATACTGTGTGTGTATATATATATATATATATATTTATATTTGTTCTTGCACATACATACATATACGAGTATAATGCAAATGCAAACATTAATTAAAATGGATAATTATATATATATATATATATATATATATATATATATATATATATATATATATATATATATATATTTTCCTATACACACATACATATATAGCGCAAATACACACATTAATTAAAGTGGATAACTTTGAAGCATGTAGACACACACATACACGTGTTCCTATACACATATATACATACACATACACACACACGCACACACCACATACATATACAACGCAAGTGCAAACATTTGCTAGCAAACTCTCATACATGTAGATTATACCTTTATATTGAGAGTACTTGCCAACACTTGTATACAAACACATGTATCAGGTCATCCCATAAGTAATGTCGTTTTTTACGATAGATTAAGTTTAAACTAGTCCTACTCGGTTTAAGCATAAATTTTCCGAAGGTTATATCGAAGAAGAGATCTATCGTGTTTCGCTACATACTTTACAGACCTTGACCAGTGAAGACGTGTGTTTTGCTTTATGTGAACCCCTCATAAACATGGCGGTATCAGAAGAGCATATCAGGCATATAATGCTTTACGAGTTCAAAAAAGGGAATAGTGCTACTGAAGCAACGCGAAACATTCAGGACGTTTATGGCAACGATATTCTGCATGTGAGGAAATGTCAAAGATGGTTTCAAAAGTTTAGGAATGGTGACTGCTGTTTAACAGATGCAGCACGCTCTGGACGCCCTGCTGAGTTTGATGATGACCTGCTGTTAGCCGCACTTGAAGACTGTTCAACAACTGTCGAAGAATTGCCCAGAAACTCAATTCATCCCCGTCTACCATCCACCGACATTTGCAACAACTCGGGAAAGTGCCTAAGTTAGGAAAATGGGTGCCACGTGAATTGTTGGTCGACAACCTGAGGGTGCGGGTAAACATTAGCACAGCTCTTCATTCCCGTGAACTCCAAGATCCGTTTTTGCACCGTTTAGTGACTGGTGATGAAAAGTGGATACTGTACCAGAATGTTAAGCGCCGTCGACAGTGGGTTTGTGCCGGAGAACCAGCGACACCACAGCCAAAACCAAATCTTCACCCTCGGAAGGTGTTGCTTAGTGTTTGGTGGGATAAAAGTGGTGTAATACACTTTGAAACCTTACCACACAACCAAATAATCACCGCTCAAGTCTACTGTCAACAACGGATCGATTGAACACTGCACTAAAAGAAGAGAGACCTTCTTTAGTTAATCGGAAAGGAATCGTGTTCCACCACGACAACGCACGTCCTCATACCGCTCGGATCACTTCTGCAAAAATTGAGGAGCTTGGGTGGGAAAAACTTCCACATCCTCCATATTCTCCAGACCTTGCACCTTCAGATTATCATCTCTTCAGGAGTCTGCAAAACTATCTTGACGAGAAACAGTATACTTCTTTAGATGACCTGCACACCAGTCTTTGTACGTTTTTTGCCTCAAAACCGCCTGAATTTTATAGACATGGCATTGAAAAGCTTGTAGGACGTTGGCAGAGTGTCATTGATTCCGATGGAAAATATATACTAGATTAAAAAGTTTCAGTTGAATTTTTTTTGTCCTTCAAATTCCGATCTAAAAAACGACATTACTTATGGGATGACCTGATAAATAAGAATTATGAAGAATGTGCAGTTTATGATAACATATTTGCAGTAGGCCCCTATGTTGGTTCACTGATCTAAACGCAGTAAATCCCCGCTAATCTGATCCCACGGCATTCCGACGCTCCCTTATTCCGACTCTAGACCCCCGTATTGCCCCGGGCTAATACGACTGTCTCTTATGCTGATACTGGTTCCCTAAAATGTAAATTTTAGAAATAATGACAACAGAGATAAAAATAAAAAAACAAGAAAGCTGCATAGTTCCAAAATAGCAAACATAATCTATTGTATAGGCTTATGTGAAATTTTTTAAATGTTGTGGACTTCTCTGGACATCGTAAGATTACCCGTTCAGACAAGTGTACAAAGAGAGACAATCGCGAGTCTTCCTAATTCCCGCTTGAAACATTTATGTAGTGATTGTCCTTTTAGAAAAAAAACTGAGTATACTGTAAATATGTATGTGAACATGTCGACCCCCCTTCATCGTTGCAAAGATCCCCTGCACTGATATATAATTAAATCCGAGTTATTTGCAAATGCAAAAACACGTGAATTGTGTGCATTTACGTGTACGTGATTTATTTTATATTTATTTTATATTTATATTATAATTATATTATATTATATTATAATTATTTCATAACTATTTTATGTTTATATTATAATAATGGTAATATTATAGATAATTTAGAATCAAAATATGAGTAACTTTATATAAAGTGTTCAAAACAACAATATGATTTACGTAATACTCATAATCTCATCATAGTTCAGGTGTGACCCCCACTATTCCGATTTTTCGACTATTCCGACCCTCCGCTGCCGCATTTAGTCGAATTAGCGAGGAATTACTGTATTTCTTCGCATGAAACGTAAATGACCGCATGGAGATATTTTTTTGCGAAAGTCATATTAAAGTAAAGGTGTAAATTGATGTATACACAATCTAAACCAGGGGTTCTCAACCGATGTATAGTTAGCCCCAAAGGGTTAATTTGGAATAGCCAGGATGGTAATGGAAGCCATACATATTTTATTTAAGAGTGGTGCTTAAAGACATTTCTATGATTCTAAACTACTTCTTTAACTTTTGGGGTTAATTTACGCGTCATTAGGGGTAACGGGGTGAGCGCCAAAGCTTCAGGTGGGTAATGGAAGTAAGTGGGTTGAGAACCCCTGATCTAAACAGAGTGAGCCGGGTCCAACCCGCGAGATGTTTGATTTACCCCTTCTGCCCATTCGGTAAAAAAAAAGTCCCACGAGCGATAATTTGCTTCGTAAAATGCCTGTGACGTACAATCTATCAGTCGATTCAATTGATAAATATATGCAATTATAATTATGAGGTGTAACTGTATGAAAGTTAGGACTTTTATGTGGAAAATAACGATGTATTGTTATTGGCCAACAATGAGTGTTTTCACAATATGGCCCTTGATGAGGTAAATTTCCACAATATGAACCGCGACTTGTTTAAATTCTCGGAATGTGGCCCCGCGATTAATTTAAATTTTCGTACATGACCACCATTAGGTTTAAACTTTAGCATTACGATCCGCCTCTAGTTCAAATTTTCGAAATATGGACTGCGCTGTAAAAAAAAAAAGGTTGCATCCTTTCCCTTGCTGCAAAAGTAGGTCAAAAAGCAGTCAAAGACAAGCGACGATTTAATCTTAAAATCAATGAATATAATTAAAATACAATATTTTAGTCATAAAATAAAATTGAATTTATAGAAATTAAATATTTTTATAAAATTGTAAAAAAAAATTAATAAGGTCGGAATTAATTTTAAAGATTTTATGATTTCCAAGCGCACGCACGCGCGCACACCCACACCCACACACACACCCACACACGCCCACACACACACCACACACATATATATATATATATATATATATATATATATATATACAGGGTCCGCAAAAAAAAAAGGAGCATGACGAAAATTGCTCTCACGCCCGCATTTTTTGCCGGACCCTTAAATGTTATATATCTCGCTAAAGATAAAAGAGCCCAGAGTTGTATAAAACAAATTTCATCAAAATCGGTCATAAAATAAAGATTTTATGGCCACAAACGTGCAATGACTAAAAAAAGTGAATTTCCGCGTAAAAATTTAATGTTTTTCTCATTTTAAATTATTTTTTTCAGATGCCTAAATAATTTTAATCAATAAAAATGATAATATGCCCTTTTCTAAAGAAGATAAAATATTAATAAAACATTATATACGATAAAAATTATGGCGCAATAAAATTATTACAAGAGTTTCCGAATAAACCATGGTCGAAAGGAGGTTTGGAAAAGCTGTTAAGAAAAATCGACGAAACTGAAAGTACTGAAAGGAAACAAGGAAGCGGGAGGCCAAGATCAGTTCGAACCGAAGAAAACATCAGAGATGTGGAACTAAGAATTTGTAGTCAAGAAGGCAGACCAGGGACTCACGTGACACCGTCCAGAATTGCTAATGAGTGCATATCCGAAAGTAGCGTCAGAAACATTATTAAAAACGACCTTGAACTAAAACCTTATAAACGGATACACGGGCAGAAATTAACTGAAATTAACGAACAGAAAAGAGTTGTTTGTTCTGAACGCATGTTAAGAAATATCACTCCCGAAAAAATAGACCTCGGCTTTTTTACTGACGAAAAGAATTTTACGGTAGAACCACCGCGAAATTCCCAAAATGACAGAGTGTATTCAAGAGTTAATCGTAAAAATGAAATACCAGATGATAGACTTTATGCTACCCGTAATCATTTTTCTGCCAGCCTAATCGTATGGGTCGGTGTGTCTAAACTAGGCAAGACATCTGTTTTTTCCGTAGAGCCAAACATCAAAGTAGACGCCCGTTATTACACTGGAACTTTGTTGGAACAAATGCTGCCCGAAATGAGACGATTGGCGAATAATGGTTACTTCTTATTCCAACAGGATGGCGCTCGGGCGCATACCGCTAAGTCAACTATTGAATTTTTAGAAAATAATGTTCCTGAATTGCTTTACCCAAAAGATTGGCCCCCTAATAGTCCAGATTTGAATCCCGTAGACTACGGAATATGGGAAATGTTGGCTGAGAAAGTGTACACTGTACAAGCATAAGATCCGAAATGTCGAACATTTGAAAGAAGTTATCGTACAAAAATGGGAAGAAATTACCCAAGATCAAGTAAATAAAGCTATAGATCAATTTAGGCCCCGATTACGAAGGGTTGTAGAGGTTTCTGGCAAACATATCGAACAATTTTTTTAGTCTTATAATTTCGTTTTCTTTGGAAATTGTAAAATTATATGACATGTTGTAGTAAAACTTTTATATTTTCTTTAATTTTTGACGTATTGACATGAAATTTGGTACTAACTTAGTTTATTTGTTGCTTATTTGCCTAAAATAAATTATTTGTCATTATGTGTAAAAATAAATGTACAGTAAACATTTTCGTCATGCTCCTTTTTTTTTTGCGGACCCTGTATATTAACTGCAAACACGCAGTATAATTAACTTAAAGAACGACGCTTGTATAGGAGAATATTCCGCGCAAGATGAGGAGAGAGAACGAAACAAATGAAAAAAATGAGGTAACCACCCGAGAATCGAACCCGGGATCTTCTGATTGCCGGTCAGATATGATAACCATTACACCATGGGCCTCACTCGATCAAATGCCGTAATTCTCCTACATACGCGCAGAAACCAATGCCCCAAGGGGGCATGCGGGAGGTGCCCCCTTGGGGCATTGGTTTCTGCGCGGATGTAGGAGAATTACGGCATTTGATCGAGTGAGGCCCATGGTGTAATGGTTATCATATCTGACCGTCAATCGGAAGATCCCGGGTTCGATTCCCGGGTGGTTACCTCATTTTTTCATTTGTTTCGTTCTCTCTCCTCATCTTGCGCGGGATATTCTCCTATACAAGCGTCGTTCTTTACGTTATATATATATATATATATATATATATAAATATAATATATTGTATGTATATCTGATAATCATCTATGTATTTACAGTTTACAATTTACATTAAGAAGTCGATGCTGTGAAATTGAGCAGTCACAAAATTATTTACAGTTGAGAAGTTCTCCTTTTATTTGGACAAATGTAATACAATTGCGAATAGAAGAGGATTTTTTGTTTTTTTTAAAGTATTGTGGTTGAGACCACTCACAAATGTGTACACTCTCTGTAAATAAAATATTGAGGTATAAAGTACATACTGCAGTTTTGTCAGGGTGTACATAAAGTCAGGATCTATTTTTGTGAAATAATTATTTTTTTCTATTTTTCTTTTCAGAAGCCCTTAGAATGAATATAGAAGAGCGTGTGGCAATAGTAATTTGGCGAATCGAGGGAAAGAAATACAATGACATCAGAGAGAAGTTTAGAAGGAGATTTCATAAGCCGGGGCCAATAGACAAGACAATACGAAAATTGGTGAACAAATTTAAACGAACGGGATCTGTAAATGATGAAGCAAGATCACGATGACCGTGTATGTCAGATCTTACCGTGAATGCAGTACGCGGAATTATCACTGAGGAGCCACGTACGTCCGTTCGTGCTGCATCACACAGACTCGGCCTCCCGATGTCATCTGTGCACAAAATTCTGAAAGTTAATTTGCAGAAGAAAAGCTATCATTTGCAGGTTTTACATGATTTACATGAGGAAGATTTCCCTCGACGAAGTGCTGTGTGTGCTGATCTCGTAGAACAAATCTGGAGTGATAATTTAATGGACAACATTCTCTTTAGTGATGAAACCACTTTCCATACGTGTGGAAAAGTAAATCGCCATAACTGTCGAATTTGGGCAGATGAAAGACCGAATGATTTCGTCCAAAATTGGGAAAGAGACTCACCTAAAGTTAATGTCTGGATGGGTTTAACAAAATCTAAGGTTTATGGTCCTTTTTTCTTTGCTGAAGCTACAGTTACGGGGCTTATTTTTCTGGACATGTTGCAGCAATTCCTTGAACCTCAGCTGATTGGAGATAGGATTGTTAGTACCGTCGTCTATCAACATGATGGTGCTCCTTGTCACTATGCCAAAATTGTTCAGGATTATCTAAATGGACGTTTTCCAAATCGCTGGATCGGACGCGGAAGCAACCAAAGACCTTGGCCAGCGAGATCACCAGATTTAACCCCTTTAGATTTCTTTGCATGGGGCTTTATCAAATCGATCGCACGTCTATCAGACGAAGATTAAGAGTCTTGAAAACTTACGTACACGTATACGAACTGCTGCAGATAACATAACCCCGCAAATGCTCCAGAATGTGTTTAGAAATGCTGCGGAACGATTTGAGCTGTGCAGGGATACTGATGGGCTAACGAAAATTGAATTAACTTTTAACTTAATATTGTTTTGCCGGCATGCTAACTCTGCGAGGCTGCCAAAAGATTAATAGCTACATGGTCTAAATTAATGGGTTAGGTTAAAAAATACCATGAGTCATCCACGCATTATGACGTCAGTATGTAACCTAACACCTTATCCCCCACCAGAAGCAGCAGAAACTCGTGTAGGTAATACTAGTACGCGAGTTGCTTTTGAAGATTTAAAAATAGAATATGACTCATCATGGAGAAATGAAAAATTTGTAATTTTTGTTTTATTTCTTTATTGTTTTATACCATACAGCTTAACATAAAATACAATTCGATTAACATATGTAAATGCATACTCATTTTTTTGAGATCCGTCAGGTGTATATTTACCAACATAAATACGACCTAATGGTTTAGATAAATCATTCGTTGATATCATAATTAAAGTATTAGGGAATTGGGCAGTAACCTGTTCACATAATTCACACACGTGCTTAAGTCTACGATACATTCTAAACTCTTTAAAAGGTGAGTACCACTTTGTTCTTGGATGATGCATTACTTGCTCTGCACTATGAGAGGAGTCAAGATTAGGTTCAAACAAAACACAATGTGGAACAATTAAATATGGAGATGGTGATATCCCTACAGTAGGTCCCTCTATCCTTTCCCTACCCTCCTTCTTACGACTTAATGAATCTTCATAATTAATAACATATCCAGACATATTCAATTCTGGAATACTATGGAATGATACACCTGTTACTTGATAATAATTAAATTTTAAAATGGTAGATTTAGCCTCATTAGTTAAAAGATCCAAACACAAGGTATAATATCCATCTGCATTAACATCAAAAGTATTTTTAGACAAATAAACAAATTTCATTGAAGCTTTAAATATCTTCTCCTTTGAACGCCTTCTAACAATCTTTCGAGGAAAAGTCCGAACAAACTTCCTTCTTCGATTATGATGACGAAAGTAACCACGACGATACATCTTGAACAGTAATTAATACACGTCAATCCGAAGCAATTGCAATGAAGAGAATGAAGTTTAAACAATTTGTGGGTCTATTTATAGATTCTGTTTACGTCATGTTATGACAAGAATCCTATCCCCTTAGAATCCACCAGATGGAACCCTTGTCACTATGCCAAAATTGTTCAGGATTATCTAAATGGACGTTTTCCAAATCGCTGGATCGGACGCGGAAGCAACCAAAAACCTTGGCCAGCGAGATCACCAGATTTAACCCCTTTAGATTTCTTTGCATGGGGCTTTATCAAATCGCACGTCTATCAGACGAAGATTACGAGTCTTGAAAACTTACGTACACGTATACGAACTGCTGCAGATAACATAACCCCGCAAATGCTCCAGAATGTGTTTAGAAATGCTGCGGAACGATTTGAGCTGTGCAGGGATACTGATGGGCGTCACGTCGAATCCTACTCTTAATTATTTAATAAATGTTACCACTTTATCATTTTATGATTGAATTCCATATAATTTCCAAGTGCTTCACAAAAATAGATCCTGACTTTATGTACACCCTGTATATATATATGTATATATATATATATATATATATATATATATATATATATATATATATATATATATATATATATATATATATATCCGGGTGAACCAAAAGTAGGTGGACAGTAAATGATAACGTTTCTTTTGAGAATACATATACAATTATATTTAATTTGTTTGTATACTATAATACAAAATAAAAAAAAAATTAACTTATACCAATACAATACAAAAGCACTGAAAATTTTATCAACGCAGGTGCTCAAATTGCTGTCCATCACAATTTACACAGCTTTGAAGTCTACCTTTCACACTTCGACAAACATTTTTGCACAAGTTTCTTTGTGCATTAATTTCTTGAAATGCATCTCTGATGTAATTTTTCAAATCACCAACACTTCGTGGTTTTCGACTATAAACTTTGTCCTTGAGTACTCCCCAAAAGAAAAAATCCATTGGGGTAAAGTCAGGTGAACGTGCAGGCCATTCAATTTGACCTCTTCGGCCGATCCATTTCTCGGGAAATGTTTCATCAAGATACTCACGGACTGCTCTTGAATAATGTGGAGGGGCCCCATCTTGTTGGAAATAGGTAGAGGTCATGTGAATTAGGCTGTTGTTGTAAGTGTGGAACAACTTCATTCATTAGAATTTCGAGATACTTATCACCTGTGACTGTTCCATCAACAAAAATTGGTCCTAAAACACAAGAACTTGAAATACCACCCCAAACAGTGACACCAGGCTGGTTTAGTTGCTGCTCTAATGTTAAATGCATGTTCTCACTATACCAGTAAACACAATTATGTCGGTTAACATGACCTGATAATTTGAAAGACGCCTCATCGGTCCACACAATGTTATCTAAAATTTGGATTTCCTTCAATTTCGTTCAGCATGATCTCACTAAATTGCAGCCGCCTGTCTGGGTCATCCTCCAATAAGCCATGAATTAGCCGTGGACGATAAGCTTTCAACCCAATAGATTTCAGAATTCGTATAATATAATATAACACAAACACCATAGTTATAATGAACACCATAGTTATAATATAATATAACACAAACCCTATTCAACCTACTGTCCACCTACTTTTGGTTCACCTGGTATATATATATATATATATATATATATATATATATATATATATATATATATATATATATATATATATACTGTATCTAGCCTGGTCATAATAGAATGGACACCCAAATTTTGTAACATTAATTTTACATGATTTTTAAAGGTGAGGGAATGAGAAAATGTTTAAAACATTTATTAGTATTTTGTAGACTTTCCACCACCTTTTTTCAATGCGAGAATTCGATTCGTCATACTTTTGATTTGGTTATCAGTGTCCACCTGATTGATTTTTTTCCCACTCATTCTGGATGTTTCTTGGTATATCTGTTTTCAAAGCTGATTTCTGCGGCAGTTTTTTTCAATGATCTTCCAAATACACCCCAAACGTGTTCTATCGGGTTCGTATCAGGCGATTTTACGGGCCGTGGGAGGCGGGCGTTGCCGTTTTCAACGTGCTACTTTTGTGTGGTACGGGCAGTGTGAGGAGGGGGCTCCATCTTCCATAAAAGTATTGGTCTCTTTTGATAGTTGCTCATTTGAAAACATTGGCAGGATTCCTCTTTAAAATATCAGTGTATTTCTGTGAATTGACCATCCCTTCACGAGCTATGAGAGCAGAGCGTCCACCAACCCACATAACACCTCGCATCACAACTGAAATCCTTCCATGTTTTGTTGTCGTTTGAAGATGACACAATGAAAACTCTTCTTCTGGACGTCTCCACACGCACTCACGGCCATTATCTGATAGAACTGACAGAACCTGGACTCAACGGAAAAGATGACACTGTTCCAAAAGTCATGAAGATATTCTGCCATCTCCTCTGCCCACTTCTTTCTGTGTGAAATATTCCTTGATGTTAACAAGGGCTTCCTTCGTGCTGTTTGACAGTTGTATCCCATGTTATGGAGGTAACATTGAATAGTTTTTTCCGACACTTGCTGTGTTTGTACCACCTCAGATGTTAATTGACGAGTATTCCTTTCGATGTCTTTTTTGAAAGCCTTGAGGGTCATCTGGGATGGTTTTGGGCGCCCCATTCGCTGTCCAGTCATGGTTTTACCACGAGTATTAAACTGCACTGTAACTCGGTTGACTGTCGATAGCGGAACATCAGATATATGGCGTTGACTTCATCCAGCATCAGACTGCCCAACGATCCTCCCTCTAACAAAATCTGACATCTCAAGAATTAGTTTTTCTAGGCATTATCAAGCCTCACAATAGATTGATTTAACAATTAGAAACATTTTTAGTACTGTATAATATATCAAGGTTTTCACTACTTTAACAAACAAAAATGATATATCCTAATTTATTTTGTGTATTTTATTATGACCAGATTATATATATATATATATATATATATATATATATATATATATGGCGTGAATGGATTTATTTATTCTTTTATTTTCGCTATTTTTTACTCGTTTCTCTCGCTTCATACTGACTCTGAATTCTGTTTAAGGCCATCGGTAGCGTGCGGTCGCCATTTTGAACGAAAGAAGATTTTGGAAAAACAAGTTTTTAATTATTTAACTGATTTATTTAATTAAAATAAGTAAGTTAACAGTGAGAAAAGCTAACGACCCACAAGCTTTTATAATTTATGAGAGAGAGAGAGAGAGAGAGAGAGTTACAAGGAAAAGAAGTGCCTCAAAAGGCCTTGCGGCCCATACCGAGGAGGTACCAATGGCAACGGGTGCCACGGAAAATTTTCTACACACTCAAATAGTGTGCAAGATTTGGTCTAACCTTTTCTTGAAATGATCCACAGAGGAACTGTTCACAACTTCTGAAGGTAACCTGTTCCACGTGTCACAGATCTTATACGTAAAGTAATTCCCACACACACTAGTCCTAAACCGTTTCAAATCCAACTTCCAACCATTGTTGCGAGTTGGGTTATCATTTAAACTAAACATGCTTCTAAATCGACATCGTTGAACCCGCGTAAGAGCTTGAAAACCTCGATCAGTTGACCGCGCAGCCTCCGAGTTTCCAGCGAAAACAAGTTCAGGGCGCGTAACCGTCGATCGTAGCCCATATGCCTAACGGAAGGGATTAACTTTGTGGCTCTCGCCTGCACTCGCTTCAGCCTCTCAATATCTTTCCTGAAGGTGGGCGACCAGAACTGCACAGCATACTCCAGGTGCGGCCGAACCAGGGAATTGTACAGAGAGAGCACAATCTCCTTGTTCCGAAATTGAAATTGCCTCCTGATACAACCCAACAGCTTCTGGGCTTTCTTTTCCACCTCTACGCACTGTTTCGTAAACGTAAGGTCGCTGCTAATTAGCACACCCAAGTCCTTTTCCAAATCAGTCGCCTCGATATTACTCCCAACATCGAGTAGTCCGACTTGGGATTGGCGTAGCCAATGTGCATCACTTTGCATTTACCCAAGTTAAACGGCATCTGCCATTTTTCGGACCACTCTCCTGTCCTACCAAGGTCCGCACGCAATTGCTCGAACGCTTCGGGCGTCCCAACATTAGCCCCAAGCTTGGTGTCATCAGCGAATTTGGCGATCCGACTGACGATGCCACCGTCGATATCATTTATGTAAATGATAAACAACAGTGGCCCCAAAACGGAACCCTGAGGAACCCCACTAGTGACCGAGGCCCAACCCGAACTAACCCCTTTAATTACAACCCTCTGCCGCCTATTCTTCAGCCAGTTTTCAATCCACCTACCTACTTCCCCACTGATACCCAGCGCGCGCACCTTGGCCATTAGCCGGCGGTGAGGTACCTTATCAAAGGCTTTCTGAAAGTCGAGATAAAGTATATCAATCGCCCTACTCTTATCATACTCACTCAACATGACGTGGAAAAACTCGATCAAGTAGGTGAGACACGACCTATGCCGTCTAAACCCATGTTGGGAGTCCCCAAGCAGCTTGTAGGAATCCAAATGGTCAACGATCCTATCCGCTATTATCCCCTCTAATAATTTACCTACAACCGAAGTGAGACTAATGGGACGATAGTTCCCTGGACTTTCGTGATCCCCTTCCTTGAAGATAGGGGTCACATTGGCTTCCCTCCAGTCACCAGGTACCTGGCCCGTCTCCAATGATTTATTGAAGACTGTAGCCAGGTGGGGAGCCACCTGGTCGCGCACTTCTCTCAACACTCTGGGGAGAAACTGGTCTGACCCAGGAGCCTTAAACGCGCTCAGTTTGTCTATTCTATCGGCAACGACTGTCGTGGTACACCGAACACTATCCAGACCAGCACCTTCGTGCCTCACGCCTGGCTTCGGGATGACGCGGGTGTCCTCGCTGGTGAACACTCCCGCAAAGTACTCATTAAGCACATTAGTGATGTCCGCGTCGGAGGTCTGCAGAACACCGCTTCGGTCCTTTAATGGGCTTTCTACTATTAACATAACTGAAGAACTCCTTAGGGTTCCCCTTGCAGAGTCTTGCCACCCGTAGTTCTTCGTTACGTTTCGCTAGCCTAACCTTCGCTTTCACTT
This sequence comes from Bathynomus jamesi, assembly GCA_023014485.1. Classification (NCBI taxonomy): domain Eukaryota; kingdom Metazoa; phylum Arthropoda; class Malacostraca; order Isopoda; family Cirolanidae; genus Bathynomus; species Bathynomus jamesi. The sequence continues at coordinate 379,463 of JAJOZX010003120.1, forward strand.
CCCGACACAGGCGGACATACGCCTCAGTATTCTCATGGGAACGATTGGCCTTCGCCCTCCTATTCGCTACTTTCCTATTTTGGATAGCCGAAGCGATGTCACGAATGAACCACTTACGCTGCGTTGAAGCAGGGGTGACCGATTTTGAGGGTATGGCAACAAACTGCAGCACCATAAACTGGTCCCGGAATGCACTCCACACTCCCTGAACATCGTCGCGGAACTTTAACCCCATCTCACGTACGCTATTCCGGAGGCTAATAAAGTCCGCCCGCCGTAGATCGAGCTTACTGCCTCTCGAGTTACTACTCTTCACCCGAGGGATGCAGACACGGAACCTAATCAGACCGTGATCACTCTCGTCCAACGATTCGTCAACGGTGAGGCCAGTGACGAGGTTGTCTTCGGTCGTGAATACTAAGTCTAGAATGCTTTCGCCTCGTGTAGGCTCATTGACCCACTGAGTGAGGAAGTTCTCATCAGCAAAGTCAACTAGCCTCCTCCCTTCAGCATCAGCAGTCCTGTCTTCCCACTTTATGCCGCGACAGTTGAAGTCTCCTAAAACTACACACACCCTATCCCTAGCAGGCTACGGAGTTCGGTGTACAGGGCTGTATCCTCCTCGAGGAGGAGATGCGGAGGTCTGTACACCAAGATTAACCTATAGTTCGTCCCTCCCACGTTCAGATCGACGCCAAGCAGCTCCCGTTCCGACCGGAACTGGCAGACAACCGGACTCAACGTGTCCCTGACGTATATTAGTACCCCTCCCCCCTCCCCACGGGTGCGGTCTTTGCGAAACATTCTATACCCTGGAATTTCGAACTCCCCAACGTAGTCCCTACGATCAGTATGAATCCAGGAGTCGGTGATAGCAACGATATCCTGGTATTCTGATGCTATGAGCGCCCGTAGCTCGCAAAACTTATTCCTAATCGACCTAGCATTAAAAAAGCCTTGCACGGAGGGAAGCTTCCCTATTCTGACCGCCCCCTAGCACGACCCGTTTCCCGAACAGCCAGGGCTGTCGGGAGTTGAAGAGCCACTCACCAACGAGGGGGCAACTTCCGCAGGAGCCTGAACCCCCTCCAACCTGGAAGGAGGGTCACCCACCTGTACCTGGACGCACCCTTCAGTTGAAGGTATGTTCGCCACCGGCTCAACATCATCTCTCCCCGGTGGGGGCCCGTCATCTCTCCCCGGCTCGACCTCACGATTCTGTATAGGTGCCGGTCGAGCAGCGCGCCTAGCACACCTTTACCCTTGTCATTGAGGTGGACACCATCCCTCTGGTAAAGGTACCACCTACCGAAAATGCGTCGAATGGGTCAATAAACCTCACGCCCAGCGGGACGCACAAGTCTTGCACCCTCTCGTTGATGCCGATGACCTTACTGAGCGCGTGGTCACTGGCATTCATCCGCGGTAAAATACCCATCGACATTCCCCTGTCTGTCTTCAGTTTTAGATCATCCGCAAGAGACATGATCTCGGTGATGATCCCTTCTGTAAGACCTACCCTACCGCCTTTGAGGAACAGGTCGTTGCCACCAGCGTGGACAACGATCGCAGTCCTCCGACTAGACACGCGCAGCTTCTCTACCTCCTTCCTTACGTGCGCCGTTCCCCGCCTAGGTAAGCACCTTACCTTCCTCCCGTCCCGGTTTGCAGAAGCAAAGTATTTCTCCTGGCCCCTGATCTGCGAGTCCCCAATCAAAACGGAGTGTTCCTCCTTCGAGCACAGGAGACTAAAGCGGTTGGAGGTCCTGACAGGGGCAACTGGGGTCTCAGGCTTCGGCTTCTCAGCCTTCTTGCCCGAGACCTTTCGATACCGGTCGCCAGAGAGAGAGAGAGAGAGAGAGAGAGAGAGAGAGAGAGCTAATTCTAAACAATTTGAATTCAACGAGATTACATCCTAACTCGTAAGATACCGGTGAAAAGATTATTGACCTTAGAGTGAGGGTATTATACCTCATGCGCCAGTTCACATGTTCTTTCTCTCTTTTTTGCTAATTAGCGATTCATATTTCCATCTTTTAATTTTTTAATATTTAATTACATTTATTTTTGTATTTAATATATTTAATTTTGCACAATTAAATCAGCTTTATATATATATATATTGTTAGTATTATAATTTGTTTTGCGCTGTGTATTGCTGATAACCATTTACCGCTGAAAGGGACGAATTGGTAGGGTTTCATATACACGCATTTATAACTTACCCTAAAAAAAATTCCGACGGTGAAAGGTTAATGCCTTTGCGACATTTGATCGACTCGGCATTCTATCGACAAGTTATTAACAGGTTAGGTTAAGGCAGGTTAGGTTAAGACAGGTTAGGGTTTTTTATGTAGAAAGGAGGGGACTAAGGGCGGGCAAGCACCCGCAAAAGTGACCCCTCCACAGAAGACGGAGAGAGCCGAAAACAAGGTCTCCAAGCTCAATGATGCCAATTTTTTTTTTAATATAAATTTTAAAAAGGTTGTGTAGTGTGTAAGATGCATATATATATATATATATATATATATATATATCTATATATATATATATATATATATATATTAGTGATGTAGGTCACATCCACATCCGCGGAACATCCGCACATTTTCTCGCATCCGCATCCGCGTCCGCATCCGCACTTTGGACTGCGGATGTCGTGCGGATGTGGACCGTTGAGATAAAACGTCATTAATAAGCGGAAATTATCAAATTCTACTATATTAATAGAACTAGTTCATTGTGCGCAAAAGTGATGCAAGCGACAAGACGAGAAGCTGTTCTTGTATGAAGTTACTCTCTTGCAACCTACTTAGATCCACGTTACAAAGCTAAGTTATTTTCACCTAGTACATTAGAACGAGTTAAATCATCACTTGGCAAAGCAGTTGAAGAGCTTCAATCTCTTGAATCTGTCGCTTCGCCACCCACCAAAAGAATAAAAGTTTCAGTGACAGAACCAACACCTTCAACAAGCAAATCTATCACAGAATCTGTCTCTCAGTTTCTTGAGTCAAGCAGCAATGACGAGACCTACGCGATGTCAAAAGATGTAGTAAAAATGATCGAGAGCTATCACCAAGAAAAACGCCTGGCTGCATGTGACAATCCTATTAGTTGGTGGAAAAATACGCAGAATATCTATCCAAACTTGAGTAAACTTGCAAGGAAACATTTAGCCTGTCCTCCAACAAACGTACCAAGCGAGAGATTATTTAGCAGTGCTGGATTAATATATGATGAAAAGAGAAACAGACTGGCAGCAGAAAAGGCAGAAAAAATAATGTTCCTTAAGCATAACCTTCCTATAATTAAGTTTGAACATTAAACGATGAACATCTTAGTTTACTTTATTTTAATTACTCATTTATAAATATGCCTAATAAAACTTTAAACTTAATATAAATAGTTATCAAGCTAATTAAAGATCTCTTTCTATAAGGGTGGAGGAGGTGGGGAAAGAGGTCGGTGGGGTGCATTTGAGTTGGGTTCACGTCCCGCATCCTGGTAACACAATTATGGTTTCTAATTGTGGCTGAAACTCAACAAAATATAACGAATTTATTTGCAGACGAATTCACTAATTGATTTCTATATTAGTTAGATGCTTGATATTATTTTATATGTTCAGAGAAAAGTACAGCAATTATTGTACAATTAATCAATTATACTACATTATAGCTACAGCTCTCTCTATATAATAACTTATTATATACGTTAAACACAACAAATCTCGAATATATCCTAAAAAATAACGAAAATGTAGACATCCGCATCCGCATCCGCATCCGCGGATGTTGAAATCAAACATCCTCATCCGCATCCGCGGATGTGAAAAAAATGACATCCGCTACATCACTAATATATATATATATATGTAGTGAGGAATAGAGGGAGAAGTGTGTGTTTCAGAGCATGCTGGACTGCTCACAGGGTAGATGAGACACGGAAAAAGATCAGCTAAGGAGGACAGTGACAGGAGAAACGGTAGTTCCAGCACTCCCTGTCTCCTGCCTAACGTCACCCCGGAGTACTTCCCTGGTCGATTGGTGTCTGCAGTCTACAACAGGTTAAGGCAGGTTAGGTTAAGACAGGTTAGGTTAAGACAGGTTAGGTTAAGGTTAGGTTAAAGCAGGTTACGTTTAGTTTTTTTTAGAGTGTCGTTGTTTTGGTATTTTCGGTGAAATAGGTATAGGTCCCTGGGTTCGAATCTCGGCTCGGACTTCAGATTTCATCGACTGAGGCTCCTCTAGAGCAGCGGTTCTTAACTTTTTTCGTGTCATTTCCCCCTTCGACCAGTTTGCCCTACCCGATTTCCCCCTCCATTAGGATACCAAAAAAAGTAGCCTCGAAGACAAAATTTAATAACATTAGCAGACTTATAATGCACACTAATTATATGATCACCAAACAAAATTCTGCCGTAAATCCCCCCTGGATTCCTGAAGTTTCCCCCTTGGGGGAAATTTCCCCCAGGTGAAGAAATGCTGCTCTAGAGTCTAGATCTTCCTTGGCGGGGGTAGTGGTTTGGATCCCACATAAAGCGGTAGGTCCCCTTCATCATATGACCTCTACGGATGTTATAAAGAATATCAAGGAACCCGAAACATTATTATTAAAACTGGTTATTTGGTTTTAAGTGAGCAGAGATAAAAAATAAAGTTGTATGAAGTTCTAAACGTAAGGGCATTTGTGGGTATTTGGGTAGCTTTATATTTGTGTAACTTTATACAGTGTAGAAAATTTTAAAAAAAATTGGTTTTGGGTAAAAGCAACTTAACGTAGAAAATTATTTTTGTCGCTTGTAATGCTACACAAATACTGTATAATTATCTGCAGAAGCTAAGGCTAACAAAGACCCTAAGGTTAGCCCGAGAGGAAAAAGAGTATAGGAGGTTAAAAGAAGAGAATAGAGAGTTAAAAGAAGAGCATAAGGGGGTTAAGTAAGTGGCAAAACCTATCATTCGTGGGTTAACATTCATTCAGAAAAAAAGAGAGAGAAAGACTCACCATCATCATCCGCCGGCCACTGCCGACAAGTCGGAAAAATAGTCAGAGAATAGGAAAGGGGTGAAAGATGAAAAGAAGTAAAATAAGAACGCTTACAAACCATGCAAATAGTCTTAACTCAAAGAAACACACTCATACCATGCAAACTACAGCCATACAAGTAGAGAGAGGATGAGAAAAGAAATAAAAAAGTATGAAGAGTATAACAAAAAGTGTGTTAGTTTACGCTACGAGCTACATCTAAGTATGGTAAAGATAAATAAATTATACTAGGGGCACTCAATATATTATGCCCCACCCGTTTTTCTTAGCTAAATAATAGGCCATGGGGCTGAAATGTCTTTTGGGCCGTAAGTTTGAACTTTCTACGCTTCACATAACCGGATTTTTCCGCTTTGAACCTCCCTCCTTGTATAAAAGCGCTTTTAAACGCCCTTGTATAAAACTGATGGTTAACGCAGTTTCGAAAATGGCGTCTGACAGTGATGTGCGTCGTAAACAGAGAGCTGTTATCGAATTCTTAACCATGGAGAAGGAAACAGTTGGAAATATTCACAAACGTCTACAAAACGTTTACGGAGATGCTCTTGTCAATCGAAGTATAGTTGGACGCTGGTCTAAACGTGTGAGATCATCGGAGAGAGGGAGAGCCAGCCTCGATGATGAGCCACGCAGCGGCCGCCCGGCATCGGCTGTGACATCTCACACTGTGCAACGTGCAAACAGCATCATTCGATCAAATCGGCGCGTCACATACAAGGAGCTATCACTGGAGCTAGGAATTAGTGAAGGAAGTGTGAATACGATAATTCAGCAACTGGGATACTCAAAAGTGTGTTCACGGTTTGTTCCTCGCCAACTGGCTGAAGATCACAAAGTCCAAAGAAAAGAAATTGCTTCTGAGTCGTTGGTTCGGTACGAGACAGAAGGGGATGACTTCCTTTCACGAATTGTGACTGGGGATGAGACTTTGGTACAACACTTTGAACCTGAAACAAAACGCCAATCCATGGAGTGGCATTATGCAGACTCCGCACGCAAGAAAAGTTCAAAATGGCTCCCTCTGCAGGAAAGGTTATGGCCACCATCTTCTGGGACATGAAAGGGGTGATTCTGGTAGACATTATGAAGAAAGGACAAACAATCAACTCAGAGGCATATATTGCTACCCTACAGAGACTCCAGAGACGTATAAAGCGAGTTCGACTGGAGAGAAAAGTGGAAGACGTCCTTCTTTTGCACGATAACGCAAGACCACACAACAGTTTGCAAACAAGAGAGGCCATCACAAAAATGCGCTTCACTGTGTTACCCCACCCTCCATACAACTCAGATCTGGCACCTTCAGACTTCCATTTGTTTGGGCAAATGAAGAATGCTATTCGTGGAAGAAAGTTTCAGAGTGATGATGAGGTTGTTGAGGAGGTTAAGAGTTGGCTCCAGCGGAACCCAGCGAACTTTTACCAGCAAGGAATAAAGGCCCTCTTTTCGAGGTGGAGGAAAGCCGTGGAAAAGGATGGAGACTTTGTGGAAAATAAAAAACTTGTAAAAAAATGTACGTAACTACTTGTGTACAAGATTTCTGGAACTTGCAAGGAAACATGGAAAGAAAAAACAAAGGTGGGGCAAAATATATTGAGTGGCCCTCGTATAATATGAGTAGTGCAGCGGGAAAAGGGGATAAGCGACAAAATCACCGAAATGCGTTTTCGGTTTGAAAAGATAGTTTATTCTTCCCTCTATCACCTCCAATCGGCAGATATGCCATTTTCTGACTGTTCTGTTCATTTTGAACACGTTTTAATTCCGAATGAGTAAAAGTGATTATCGAAGGCGTTTTGTACTGAATGTCAAGATTTTCACGAGTGCTTTTACAAATAGATTATGTAATAGAAATTTAAATAGTAGAAAATCATAGTTTTCAAATTCATACTTTTTCTGAATATGAAGAGGAAAGCTTTTTGGACTGAATTTGGTGAGAGTATATATTTCAAAGAAACTCCAAATTGGTTAAATTTGATATTATAATTGTTGGATGCCCAACAATTATTTCCTGGAAATTGAAATTAGTTATAAATAGCAGCCGTCTATACTATGAAATTGAAATTGATTCCATGAAACACAAAAGCACGTTACTAAATATATTCGTCATAAAGTAGTTACTGAGGAATTTGGCTTCAACTTTTGGGCAAAATCGATGTTGTGTTTGTAATTTTTATTGCAGATATCAGAATATTTAGCTTTCAGGTTGGTGAATAGTAATTAATTATATATATATATGTATGTGTGTGTGTGTGTGTGTGTATATATAATATATATATATATATATATATATAAAACCTTGGTTAGTCTTGGTTTTGCTTTCACCTGAATATTGTTCATTCTGACGAAGATCAAGCTTGGTCACCGGGAATCGAACCCAGGGTCGGTGGATTCGTAGCCAGCGATGCTAACTACTACACCACCTATATATATATATATATATATATATATATATATATATATATAATATATATATATACAGGGCGTCCCAAAAATTGTATACACACTTTAACAGCTGATAGCTCAATTGATGTTTCTTTCTTTCCAAGTTAAACCCATTAGAATTAATAATGGCAGTCAGACTAAGCTTTGAACGAAGGAAATTCATTCTAAAATGCTACTGGAAGTGTGAAAACGCAGTTGAAGTGCAAAGACAGTTTAGGAGGGAGTTTCAAACAGATCCACCAACGCGACTTACCATCACTCGAATTAGAGATAAGTTTGAAGCCGATGGAACTGTCAGAATGTCCACAAGAAGCGTTCCGGAAGACCACGGACATCGACAAGCCCCACAAAGCAAGAAAGAGTACTGGAAACGTACCACCAAAGTCCAAGAAAATCTGTGCGGCAAGCGAGTCGTGAGGTAGGAATTTCAGAATCGTCTGTCCAACGCATTTTGAAGCGCTGTCAATGGAAAAGTTACTTCCAAGATTAGTCCATGCTATTAATGAAGATGATGATGATGATCCGGACCGAAGAGTGGAGTATTGCGAGTGGTACTTGGCACGATGTGGATGTGGATTGGACGAAGGGGTTTCGTAGAATACCCTCCGCGTTCACCAGACCTCACACCACTAGACTTTTTTTATGGGGATACTCAAAAGACAAAGTCTACGCTATAAAACCTGCAACAGTCGCTGAATTGAGAGCAGCCATTGAACGAGAATGCACACAAATACCAAACGAAATGTTTCGTGATGTTTGCGATTCCATTGCTTCGCGTTATCAGCAGTGCCTGGACCAGAACGGACGTCGGTTTGAAAACAGGCGTTGACAAAACAATTAATAATGTCTGTAGATTCTATTACATTTGAAAATGAAATGTATTTTAATAAACACTGCCTTTATAATTATTTAAAGTGTGTATACATTTTTTTGGGACGCCCTGTAATATGTTATACATGAACCATAAAAGTTCCCTATAACCTCTAAATGACTTCCCATACACTGCCTTCTACGAGCCCCGGAGTCTAGTAGACGCCGCATATATATATGAGGCCCTCCTAGGAAGAAGTGGCTAAGCGACAAAAGTAAAAGATGCCAGGAAAACGCAGTTAAAGTTGTACCAATTTGAAAGTGTCATAAATTTTGAACTTTTGAAGATATTTCGTCGAAATATCTTCAAAAAGTTCAAATTTATGACACTTTGAAGTTGGTACAACTTTAACTGCGTTTTTCTGGCGTTTTTTACTTTTGTCGTTCGGCCACTTCTTCCTTGGAGGGGCTGCGCGTAGTTTTCATTATTACTTGTTTCAGTAAATGTCTGATTTTTATTTTTATTTTAGTCATAATTTTTAGTTTTTTAAATTTATTATTGGTTTGATTTATCTTATCGTTTATTACCTTCAAGAATATTGTACTATTTTATGGGATTTATATCCTTCCAATAAAGCCTATCATTATCATATATACCGTCTGCCAAAAATAGGGTTCACTCTAAAAACAGCCATGAAATCAACATTTATTAACCAATCATAATGAAACTCATAAAGAGCAAAACTGTGTAAACAGTATATATGTAGACCAATTTTCAGATTATTATATTAAAAATTAAGGATTTAATGAGGATTGTTTATGTTCAACAAAAAATTTTGTTGGTGAACATCGCTTCAGTTTTGAATTCTGGGAGTCCACAAAGGCGGTAAAACTTTGGTAATAAAATTTTTATTCTCAATTTAGTTATAAAATACTCATAAGATTTATTAAATATAGGAAATGCCTCCATTAAAAAACCATGAAAATAAAAAAAATATTTTGAATTTCGAGACAGAACTTAAATCCTAAGTTTACAAAGAACTCAAATTAACATTTTACTCTTTTGGAATTCCTATTAAAAAATTGTTTAATGTGTTTCCCTTCTGTTTCAACAATTTTCTTCAATCTTGGACGAAATTCATTAATGGTTCGATCGATCTGCTCCTGTGGTATCTTCCCACTTCTACTTCACAAGAAGCTGACGCGAGTGATCAACATTTCTCACCCTGCTCCTGTAAACTCTCTGTGCCAAATTTTCCCAGATTTCATAGTCAACAGGGTTCAGGTCAGGACTGTTAGGTGGCCAGTTTTGGGGTTCAAGTAATTCTGGGACATCATTTTTTAAGTATTTCACAGTTGCTATTGCTATATGGGACGTTGCTCCGTCTTGCTGAAAAAGATAATCACCACCGTTGGCCAAATTTTGCATTTCGGGAAGCATGTTTCGCAGCATAGTATTTCGATAGTACTCGGCATTGACTTTTACAACAGGCTCAATAAAGTGAATGGATGTTTTTTCTAACTTTGATATGCCAACTGACACCATGACACTAGCTGAGAAATGACTTCTGGTTGCAAAAAGCCTGCTATCAGGTATTTCATTCTTATATTGGACGTGCGAGTAAACTCTGTCATTTTGACTGTTCCGAGGTGGCTCAACAGTGAATCTCTTTTCATCAGTAAAAAAAAGCCTTTGAAAGTTTATCACATGTTACTCGCCGTAAGATTTGTTTTGATCTTTGAACTCGTTTCTGCTCATCAGTTTGAGTAAGCTTTTGCCTGTGCACTCTTTTGAAAGATTTTAGTTGAAGATCTTGTTTAATTATGCGTCTCACACTAGTTTCTGATAATTGTAACTCTTTTGATATGCGAGCTGGTGCCATATGGGTTCCTGGCTGGTTTTCCTGACTTAATATACGTTCTTCGACGTCGTCAATATTGTCTTGTATGCGAACAGTTTTTGGTCGCCCACTTCCCTCTCTTCTTTTGATATCCCCAGTCTCGTCAATTTTCTTTAGAAGCTTTCCCAAACCACCAAGAGTCCATCCTTTGTTGGGGAATTCGGAGAGTACTTTCGTTCGTCCATATCCCTTTTCTAGTCTATAATACTTAATTATAATCTTATCTTCCTCTGAAAATGGCATATTCACTATATTTATAACCCTGCAAAAAAAATCGTATATTAGAATTTACAAAAGTAAAAATGGAAATAAAGGATTCTTGATTAGTTTGTCGAGCATCAGTTGTAGTTTTATTAGAGAAATATTTAATAAATCGTTATTTTTGATAGCTTCGAACTGGAATTTGGGTTACAGGTAGATGTTTTATGTATCTTTTACGTGTATAAGTTTCATACTGATTGTTTGAAAAATATTGATTCCATGGATTTTTAGAGTGAACCCTTTTTTTTGGCAGACGGTATATATATATATTATAATATATATATATATATATAATATATATATATATATATATATATATTATATATATATATATATATATAGGGTGTTTCAGGAGGAAAGGTCAATACTTCGGAAGGTGATAGTATCGGTCATTGTGAGAAAAAAGTTCATATGAACATGTGTCTAATTCTGAATGGTTACGAAGATAGAGCTGTTTGAATCTACAAATACAAAAGTATTGTTAATGGTAATCAAGAAAGAGAAACCAATTACTGTTTCTAACATTTAATGTTTAAACATTGGCATTTTGAATGGTATCAGATACAGAAATGACAAATTTGTTACAGTTTACAATACATTTTCGAAAATCCCACCGTCAACCTCAATGCACTTTGCAACTCATGTGCGAAGATCGCGTGTTGTTCGTCTGAGTTGATCTTGATGTTCCTTTATGCGGGCAGCAGCAGTATCCAAAATGCGCGCGAGCAATTCGTCTCGTGTAACCACCTTTCTTTTATAAGAAGAGAAAGGTCTGGAGAGGTCTGGAGACCTTGGTGGCCATTGAATGGGACCACCGCGGCCGATCCATCGACCAGGGAAAGTTTGATTTAGGTATTGCATCACCAGAAGGGTAGAATGTGGAGGAGCTCCGTCATGCTGAAAGTACATACCAGCGCGTGTAGCCAAAGGAACATCCTCCAATAGTCCTGGCAATTCATTTTGCAGAAATTCTAGATAACTTTGTCCTGTAAGATGATTCTCTAAAGTAACAGGGCCAATCAGCTGATCATCGATGATACCGCACCATACATTGGCAGAGAAGCGATGTTGAAAATTTGTTTCCACAGTGGAATTTGGATTTTCGTCTGCCCACCGATGAGAGTTACGAGTGTTGTTGATACCGTCACGGATGAAAGTAGCTTCATCGTGAACAGTATTAATCGAAGCAATCGGCGATTAGCATTTACCCAATGACAAAATTCCAGTCGCATGGCAGCGTCTCCTGGTTGAAGGTGTTGTACACACTTTACATGATATGGATGCAAGCCTTCCTCACGTAATGTTCGCCATACTCTTGTGTGTGTGGTACACCGAGACGTGTAGAAATTCTTCGTGAGCTAGTAGTAGGACTACGCTCTACCAACTGAAGAATGTTTTCCACTTCATCCACATCTTGTTGACCTTCACGTTCAGATGAAACATGAGCGCTGGAAAGTGTACCAATTTCATGCAATGTGTTGAAAACCCTGGTAAACACACTTCGATCCGAATTCTGCGGTTCGGAAACCGTCGACGGTATTCTGCAACAGCAGCTGTTGCATTTCCATCGCAAAAACCGTAGACATACACCATATCTGCATATTTGGCATGTGTGAAGGTGTGTGGCATTCTTAACACTGCTTCAAACACCAAACAATGTCACTCACAACAGTCAGCTGTCGATTGGCTTATGTTACATGCTTACATTACAGCTTACATGGTTCAAGGTTATAGGGGAGGGAAGGGGGAGGAAGAGCTGCGCGCGCATCAGATTCAAACAGCTCTATCTCCGTAACCATTCAGAATTAGACACATGTTCATATGAACTTTTTTTCTCACAATGACCGATACTATCTCCTCCCGAAGTATCGACCTTTCCTCCTGAAACACCCTGTATATATATATTTATATAACCTGAAGCAGTATAGTTTCAAGGTTTGATAGTACTATTTTGGGTGTATATATAATATATATATGTTACAGTCATTTCACGTAATGGCTGTGGCCCTCAATTACAGGCATTACGCATTACTAACTTACAGTAACCTAACGTTCTACGAAGTGATTTAAGGTCACAGTCATTACGTGAAATGCCTAAAATCTTTGAGCATTACGTAGAATGTTTAATTTTACACACTGACTGCAACATAGAATATAGTTCCTCTACTTGGATTCATGAACCAGTTTGTAACTTCATATATGAAGCTTGTTAAGGCTTCATTCCTTTTTACTTTTGAAGCTCTAATGCAGTTACGTTAAAGTCCTTTATAGTCCGGTTTGCGTTATTACGTTAAAATAGCTAATGTTTCGACGTTAATGACAAGTATTAAATACCTGAAGATTATGTATTAATTTATTCAGTACGCAGGATAACGGCTTTTCTGTGGGTTCTTAGTATACTCCTATATTAAATTAGTAGTAATAGGATTATATATATATAAGCTTTGTTTTATATATATAAAATTCCAAATAAGCTTTGTAATTCGATGTAAAATTTAATAAATTTAAATTTAATTTTGGCCTTATTTAAAAATTTAAATTAGTTATTTTTTTTTTGTTCTATTTAATTCCATTATTTGTTGAACAATAGTGTTGGAGTATATAAATTAAATTTTATTTCCCATCCCTCCCCCCCCCCCATTCTCCCAACCCCGAGTCTTAATTTGTTTCCGTTACCATGACAACGAGCACACCACAATGGCATCAAATATTACATATAATCTTTTTGATGAGGATCTCTATAAGGAATATTATTTACTATTGCGTTGAGTAAATAACATGGTATTAATGGCCTCATTATTTTTTGTAAAGAATAAGTTCGTATCGGTGACACAAAGATAAAAAAAAAGTTTGAATTCAAAGAAAATTTCAAGAAAAACATTTTGAAAGACAATTTTCTCGTAAATAAAGAAAATTACAGTTAACTTTACAATTAAAAAGACAATAAAAACGGGAATGGATTTTTTTTTTTTTTTTTAAAACCATCTCCAGAAATTTGTTATTCAATATTACTGTTTCAAGATTTTTTTTCATTAGAGTTGCCCGTGTAAATATACAACGTTGGTTAACTTGGTTTTGCTTCCGACCGAATTGTTCATTCTGACGAAGGTCAAGCTTGTTGTTGCTCCACCTTGCACCTACGGCTTAACGTGGAATCCGAACCACGATCCACTACGGGCGGTTAGAAATTACGAAGTCGTTGCCCGGACTCGATCTCACGACCTCCCGATCAGCGGCAGCCCAGCGTCTAAACCACTAGGCTACCCAGGGTATCTACTTATCTATCTACCTACCAATTTTATTGTATGGAAGGATGGACAGCTGGGTTAGCTGCGAGCTGCCTGCCGTCACCGGGAATCAAACCTGGGACGGTGGATTCGTAGTCATCGATGCTAACCACTACACCACCGAGTCGCATGATTCGTATATGGTGCGGTTTGTAGATAATTAAGTTAATTTGTTTAGCTTAGGCTACGCTAGGTTAAGTCAGGTAAGGTAAGATGAAGTTAGGTTAAATTAGTTTAGATTAAATCAAATTTGGTCAGGTAGGTTAAACCATTTTTGTCTCGTCGACTCCATTAATGGAGGTCGAAGCCATATATCGTCGAAAAATTTTGCATTCTGGAAAAATTTGTCTCGTCGATTAAAAGTAGTTTTGGAAAAGGTCTCGGCGCCAAATTAAAAATCTTCCCATTTTCTTTGTACATTGAAAGTACATATCTTTTAACGTAATGTGAAATTTCAGTAATTTCTTTTACTTTTTAAGGAAAATAACCTTTTAAATGTCACTAAGGAATTTTATTTACGATTAAATTTGATTTTATTCAGTGGTATATATATATATATATATATATATATATATATATATATATATATATATATATATACACAGGGTGTCCGAGAATTATCTGTACAATTTTTGGCTGTTATTAAAAGTCAACCATGAAGTGTAGAAATTCCAGTGTTGTCCCATTTTACGAGAATCTCATTAAGTTTTTTCTGATACCACGTTTTGACAAGTTTTTTAGAAATGTACGCGGGTGACAGACATTGATGATTTAAAAGCAAGAATCACAGCTGCTATTGAGCGAATTGATGTGGATATGCTGCAGCGTACATGGCAACATTTGGAGTATCGATTGGATGTTATCAAGAATTTTATTAAAAGATGAATTGTACAAATAATGTTCGGACACACTGGAATTTCTAAAAAACTTGTCAAAACTTGGTATCAGAAAAAACTAAGAGATTCTCTGTAAAATGGGAAACACTGGAATTTCTACACTTCATGGTTGACTTTTAATAACAGCCAAAATTGTACAGATAATTCTCGGACACCCTGTATATATATATATATATATATATATATATATATATATATATATATATATATATATATATATATATATATATATATATATATCGGGTCGGCAAACAAAAAGGGAGACCTTTTAAATCCTTCATATCTCGGCAAATACGGTACATACAACCATGAAATTTTAGTATGTTAGTACTAGGTAATTTTATGGTTTGTATGCCATCTTTTAGCATTTTAGCTGAGAAATTGGATTTATGGCGAATATTCCAGAAAAATCTTGCTAATCATAGGTTGAAGTTGATAATTAAAGCGATTTTAGTTAACGTAAGCCAACTGCAGAGGTTTGGACAGCTTCTCAAGAAAATCGATAAAACACGAGATATCAAAAGAATACCAGGTAGCGGTATTAAATTTGGCCACCAAACAGTCCTGATTTAAATTCTGTCGATTACGGCCTTTGGGAAAATTTGTCACAGAGAATTTATTGGGTCAACGTAAGAAATGTCGCTCATTTACGACAGCTTCTTCTGGAAAAATGGGATGAGCTACCACAAGAACAAATCAATAAAAGCCATAGATGAGTTCCGTCCTAGTCTGAAAAAGGTTGTAAAAGTTCGTGGTAAACATATCGAGCAGTTTTTTGATCAAGGTAGCACCATATGTGAGTACTTTTTAACTTTTTATCTGCACATACAATACAGTAGTAGTGTAAATGGAGAATTTCCAGTGCCATAAAGAAATGTTCAATAAATCCGTAATTTTCATTAGTTTTCTTTGAAATCTGCTCACAGTTTAGGAAATTTACTTAGTTGTGGGGTGTGAAAAAACTATTGGAATCTGACCATAACTTTGGATTTTACAGCCAAAGTTCGAGGTCTCCCTTCTTTTTTGCCGACCCGATATATATATATATAATTATATATATAATATATATATAAAACCTTGGTTAACCTTGGTTTTGCTTCTGCCCGAATTGTTCACTCTGACGAAGGGCAAGCTTGTCGCTCCACCTTAGACCTACAGTTTTACATGGATTTCGAACCACGCCCCTCCCAGCAGCCCAGCGTCTTAACCACTAGGTTACCCAGGGTATCTATTTATCTACCAACAGATTTCTTTATTGTGTGAAAGGATGAACAGCTGAGTTTTGCTGCACGCTGCCCGCCGTCACCGGGTCTCGATCCCGGCCGATGGATTCGTTGTAAGTGACGTTAGTCACTATACCACCGAGGCGCATACACAGGGTGTTTCAGGAGGAAAGGTCAATACTTCGGGAGGTGATAGTATCGGTCACTGTGAGAAAAAAAGTTCATATGAACATGTCTAATTCTGAATGGTTACGGAGATAGAGCTGTTTGAATCTACAAATACAAAAGCATTGTTAATGGTAATCAAGAAAGAGAAACCAATTACTGTTTCTAACATTTAATGTTTAAACATTGGCATTTTGAATGATATGAGATACAGAAATGACAAATTTGTTACAGTTTGCAATACGTTTTCGTAAATCCCACCGTCAACCTCAATGCACTTTGCAACTCGTGTGCGAAGATCGCGTGTTGTTCGTCTGAGTTGATCTTGACGTTCCTTTATGCGGGCAGCAGCATCCAAAATGCGCGCGAGCAATTCGTCTCGTGTATCCACCTTTCTTTTGTAAACTTGACTTTTCATCCACCCCCACAAACAATAATCTAACGGAGAGAGGTCTGGAGACCTTGGTGGCCATTGAATGGGACCACCGCGGCCGATCCATCGACCAGGGAAAGTTTGATTTAGGTATTGCATCACCAGACGGATAGAATGTGGAGGAGCTCCGTCATGCTGAAAGTACATACCAGCGCGTGTAGCCAAAGGAACATCTTCCAATAGTCCTGGCAATTCATTTTGCAGAAATTCTCGGTAACTTTGTCCTGTAAGACGATTCTCTAAAGTAATAGGGCCAATCAGTCAGCTGATCATCGATGATACCGCACCACACATTGGCAGAGAAGCGATGTTGAAAATTTGTTTCCACAATGGCATTTGGATTTTCGTCTGACCACCGATGAGAGTTACGAGTTTTGTTGATACCGTCACGGGTGAAAGTAGCTTCATCGGTGAACAGTATTAATCGAAGCAATCGGCGATTAGCATTTACCCAATGACAAAATTCCAGTCGCATGGCAGCGTCTCCTGGTTGAAGGTGTTGTACACACTGTACATGATATGGATGCAAGCCTTCCTCACGTAATGTTCGCCATACTCTTGTGTGTGGTAAACCGAGACGTGTAGAAATTCTTCGTGAGCTAGTAGTAGGACTACGCTCTACCAACTGAAGAATGTTTTCCACTTCATCCACATCTTGTTGACCTTCACGTTCAGATGAAACATGAGCGCTGGGAAGTGTACCAATCTCACGCAATGTGTTGAAAACCCTGGTAAACACACTTCGATCCGGAATTCTGCGGTTCGGAAACCGTCGACGGTATTCTCCAAGAGCAGTTGTTGCACTTCCATCGCAAAAACCGTAGACATACACCATATCTGCATATTCGGCATGTGTGAAGGTGTGTGGCATTCTTAACACTGCTTCAAACACCAAACAATGTCACTCACAACAGTCAGCTGTCGATTGGCCTATGTTACATGCTTACATTACAGCTTACATGGTTCAAGGTTATGGGGAGGAAGAGCTGCGCGCGCATCAGATTCAAACAGCTCTATCTCCGTAACCATTCAGAATTAGACACATGTTCATATGAACTTTTTTTCTCACAATGACCGATACTATCATCTCCTGAAGTATTGACCTTTCCTCCTGAAACACCCTGTGTGTGTGTATATATATATATATGTGTGTGTGTGTATTATATATATATATATATATATATATATATATATATATATATATACACACACCGAGACTGAAGTAAAATTTTGCTGCACAGAGGAAGGTTCGTTCCTGCTTATAACGTCCAGAGCACGTTATCCATTATCCACCCCAAAATTTCCATTCGAATTCCCTTTTAAACGGATATCCCTTTATCACGAGATATCAATGCAAGAGTTACCTTTCAAAAAATGTATAAAAAAAAAAAAAAATAGGTGGTAAATAGAGATATAGTTGAAACTGAATTCAAAAGAAATTTTGTTTGTTTCCCGATCGGTGTCGCGTAGTGGATAAGTGTGCTCTGGACGTGGCCCACGACAAGGTACGAACGAACCCTCCTCTGTGCGGCACAAATTTACTTCAATCCTCGTATGTACACATTACCAATAAAAATTATCATTAACGTATAAGTTATAAAGTCCCTAAAAAGTACTTTACGAAGAAAGTAATAAAAAATACGATACAATAATAAATTTAAAAAATAAAAATGACAAAAAAAGGTGTTTACAGAAATCAACTTGTAAAACGACGAAGTACGAAAGAGAGGAAGAATATGATGTGGAAGGCCAATCATAAACAACAGAGCCAAATAACTCAAACAAAAGACTATCACTGTAATGTTTAAATTATCTATAATTGATATATCAAATCACCGATATTATTTATATATAATACACACCCACGTGGAAATAATAAAATTACTCCAAGGCTTTTTGTATATTACTATACTTCATCCCTGATGTAGTATGCGAAAGGCCTTGAAATCGTTGCATTATTTCCTTGTGGGTGTGTATCAGTTATAAATTTCAGGTTTTAATTATGAAATGTACCCCATATATGCGAACCAATTAAGTTTATAATGTCGGTATTTTGTTTGCATGGATCAGTTAAACTTTGCAGTGTACCTTTGACTGAATATGGCACTTTATTTCGCTGAAAATGGTCTGTCGCTATTTAAACCAAATTCTGGGAGACATATGACACGACTCTAATCTATGTTTGAACTGAAGGATTCGTTGAGCGATGCATTAACGGTATTGGATACGCCTATTAGATTCGGCAAAACTAGCTACATTTTGAGAGGCAAACATATGGGAAGCCGAACATCTAGGTGATAATAATTAATGTCGCATCTAAAACGCTTTATTGTGCAGTAGGCTCATCGTCTTCTTTGTGTTTTTAATGCGTGTGTTTGTGGGTTGTTTAACGGAGGGGACCTACGGCTTTAAGTGGAATCCCAACCACGGGTCGCTACATAATTTGGACTCAGAGGACGGTCTCCCATCCAACAACTATTAGTACCCAATGTCGCTTAACTTTGCTGATTTACGGGAAGCGGCTGCAACAATGATAACACACGGTAACCCGTGTTTTTATTATATTTCAGCCGCACTTGTTGACAATATAAACTAGAACAAAGCGTTTCAAATAACCTTTTTTTTATTCCTTTACCTCAGTTGTACAATATTTTATTTTTCTTTATTAATATTCATTCATTCAAGCATATATCATTCGGCACCCAAGCTCGGTATTCTTTTTTGATATTATTAGGAATGTCGTATAAGGATCTAGATACGGTATTATGACCTAGATACAGGGTGTTCGTAAAGTCATGCAAGTTAATGTGCATGTACACTTCACCATATTCACTTTTGTGATTTTATGGACACCCTGTATTTAAATTCATAGGCATGATGAATAGCAACACCATTTAACTTAAATACATACCGTATATACACCCGAGTATAGGTCGATCTCGTGTATAGGTCAACCCTTGATTTTTGGCCAAGAAATCATTAATTTATCATATGCCTCGTGTATAGGTCGACCCCAGTTGTTGAGGGTAGTGGAACAACAAATTAGGGTAATAAAGCACCATATTTTCTGGCATATAAAACTCATTTCCAAAATTTGTAGTGTACAGTTACCATATGTCTTTTGTTTCAAATTTAATGAACAAAAATTGATGTACCTATCTTTTTATAAATAAATTACCATTCTGTAATTTTAATAATTGGTACATATTTTATGTTTTCATTATTTACTGGTACTAAATGGTAAATATTTTTCAGGTCTGAAGCTAACAGTAGCTCCTAGCCCTCCCCATCGTGCACGGATTTCAAATAATTATCGAGACGTGTGTGTGTGTGTGTGCGCTATATATAGATATATATATAAAAAAATGCTTCAAAGTGCAGAACGACAGCACTCAAAATGATTAGATTAAAAAGTCCCTAAAAATTTAAATAAAGGAACTTTCCGTCTCATAAAACCCTCTTCAGTTAATTCTAAAAAGAGATTTGAAACATTAAAATAGTAAAAAAGCATAAAAAACGTCTATATATATATATATATATATATATATATATAATTTTTTTTTTTTTAAACTAAATTAACACTAATAACCACTCTCAACAACGCCAGACGTAAATGTAAATGAAGTCAAATGACTGAATGAGTTCCCTTCCAACGTCAAACCTGTTTTTTACATAAGATATATTGATGACACTTTTCTCCTGTTCCAATCACCAGACCATATCCCTTTGTTTCGTAATTATGTTAATTCCAAGCACCCTAATATTGAATTTACTTCAGAAACTGAATCTAATAATTCTTTGTCCTTTTTCAACATTACAGTAAGATAACAAAAACTAATTCCTCTTGAAATTTCTGTTTACCGAAAGCCGACATTCACTGGTCTTAATACGAACTTTTCTTCCTTTATCCCTTTAAGTTTCAAACGAAATTTAATTTCGACTCTGACTAATAGAGCTTTCAGTACCTGTTCAGATTACTTTAACTTACACGATGAACTAGATTTCATCCGACAACTCCTCACCAAGAATAATTTCCCTTCTAGATTGGTGGAGACTACAATAGGCAGAACCCTAAATAGACTAATAAACCCCATAACTAGAGACGTAATTACAGTTCCCAAAGATATCGTGCATTTCACTTTACCTTATATGGGAACCTCAAGTTTTAACATTAGAAACAAATTTTGAAAATTGCTCGATAAATTTTACCTGCAACTATGTATAAAAATTATATTCACCCCGTCTAAATCGATTTATCACTTATTTAAATACAAAGATGTTATTCCTATACTTCTGAAGTCATCCATAGTTTACCAATATAAGTGTGACCACTGTATGGGGTCGTATATAGGTAAAACTAAAAGACACCTAAAATCCCATATTTACGAACATCTAGTAAATCAGTCCGTACAAATTTACCTTTTGACAAACCATCTAATTCTCTCATACGCAACCATGCACACAATAATAACCACCCAATTTCACAATCTAGTTTCACCGTACTTGTTGCCGGAAGCTCTCACCTTAAGCTTAAAATTATGGAATCTTTGTTCATTTATAAATTAAAACCAGACCTCAATTCTGGTGAATCATCGGTGGATCTGCTATGTTTTGGTTGAGGTATTTGCTTATTTATTTTATTTATTTCATTTATTTCATTTACCTTTAACGCTTTTATATTTTTTCCTAGCTACTTTTTATAATTGCAACTTTATTTTAATTTAATCTAAGTTTTATTTACCTTTTAGTTTTAGTGCTTTTACATATTCTTAGCTACATTTTTATAATTTTAACTTTATTTTAAATTGTTATTAATTAACTTGCATTTGCAGTTTGTACTTTGTATCTATCTGTATGCGAATTGTTTTTATTATTTTAGCCCTGAAGATGGAACTAGTGCATTCCGAAACGTTGGTATTGATTAAATCTTGAAGGATGTTTATTTTTTCTCTGGTGTTCCTGTTTATTATATATATATATATATATATATATATATATATATATATATATATATATATATATATATATATATATATATATATATATATATATATATGGAGCCAAGTTAATTGGTGTTTACATTGTTAAGAACTCGACGAACGGATAGAATCGCCTAAAATCTATTTGTCAATACCCACTTAACCCTTAAGTAGCATAATTGGGACATGAAAGTGATCCAGTTACAAATCATTGAAAAAATCCAGATATTTTGAAATAATAATAACCAAAACTTTATGAAAATTCTTGTTTTCATCCTGGCCAGGTCTCGAGATCTCGAAGGATATTGTGTGTATGTATATATATATATATATGTGTGTGTGTATATGTATATATATGTGTGTGTGTGTGTGTGTTACAGGGAATTTGTGTAACTAGGAATTTCATGTAACGTTAAGTAGATATTTTCGTTAGTTTTAACGAAAATATTACGATTTAACATAACCAATCGTCAAAGGCGTACAGTTGACCTAACCGGGCACTCAATTAACATAACCGGGCGGTCAATAATTTTCCAGTAGGTTTAATGAAAATATCACGACCTAACCTTGCATGAAATCCCTGAACATTTTAGGGATTGCATGAAATCCCTAGTTACACAGATTCCCTGTAATAATATATATATATATATATATATATATATATATATATATATATATATATATATATATATATATATATTTATTTGAACTTTTGTATACATTTCTTTCGTTTCCTAAAGTATGGGGACCTCATTCACGATAACTTTACCTTACCTTACAACCTCACAAAGGTTCTGCGGGATGATTTCTCATTTCGTGAAGGTCAAGCTTGTATATATATATATATATATATGTGTGTGTGTGTGTGTGTTTGTATATAGTGTGTATATGTATATATATATTGGTTTATGTGGGTATACATGTGTACGTGTATTATTTGTAATTTTTTCAATTTATATTTATTTTTATTTCTTTATTCTTTTGCGACCTACCGTTTTCTCAGACAATAATTATAAAAACAAATTTGGTAATTTTTTTCCCTTATGCATATATATTATTATATATATATTCTGTATATATTGCGTTTATATTTCGTATATATACCGTATATATGTTGTATATATATTTTATTGTTCTTTATATATCATCTAGGCATCATTTTGTTTTCCAATTTATATTTACTTGTACTTTTTTATTCGTTTGTGACTATAATATGCATATGTGGTAATTGTTCCCTTATAAATTGGTGTGCCTCTTAAAATTTATCTTTCAATTTATTATTATTATTTTTTATTTTTTTAATAATTAATTTTTTTTTTTTTTTTGGTTTATTTCTTTATTTTTTTGACATATATATCAATTTGGCAGCATCTATTAAATCGATTGTAAAACTTCCCTCTTGAGCTTGAATTGGTAGACTCCACTTACAATATTTATATTTATTTTTATTTCTTTATTCTTTTGTGACCTGTTCCATAAAAAAGCCATTTGAATTTATATTGAAGGTCGGCCAAAGTGCTAAAAGTGTCTTTATATATATATATATATATATATATATGTATATATGTATGTATGTATATTTATGGGTTTTTTTTTATTTGCCTGTTTATTTCTTTATGATTATTTAGGCTGTGACATATATATCACTAAGGCACTATTTTGTAATTAATTTTTTCTCAATTTATATATATATTTATTTTTATTTCTTTATTCTTCTGTGACCATATAAATGTTGGCTCCTCCCACAATTTTTTTCTATGCTTACTATATATATGTATATATGTATATATATATATATATATATATATATATATATATATATATATATGTATATATATGTGAATATGTATGTATGTATGTTTATTTTTGTAACCTATATATTGCCTTGATCTGTCCTTTCACTCCAGTGTTCCTGAAGATGTCATTAGACGAAAGCGCTTGAGCACCCCTTTGTGTTTCTTTTTTCCTTCGTGGTTTTATTCATCATAAATACTTTTCACGTGTCACTTTCGTGAAATAATTTTTCATATATATATATATATATATATATATATTACAGGGAATCTGTGTAACTAGGGATTTCATGCAATCCCTAAAATGTTCAGGGATTTCATGCAAGGTTAGGTCGTGATATTTTCATTAAACCTACTGGAAAATTATTGACCGCCCGGTTATGTTAATTGAGTGCCCGGTTAGGTCAACTGTACGCCTTTGACGATTGGTTATGTTAAATCGTAATATTTTCGTTAAAACTAACGAAAATATCTACTTAACGTTACATGAAATTCCTAGTTACACAAATTCCCTGTAACACACACACACACACACATACATATATGTATATATATATATATATATATATTCAATCTAACTAATGCTTCTGCAATGAAACAGAATAAATTTAGACGAAAGACAGTAATAATTTTACAAACAACACAGTATTAGATTTTTTTATGTAGAAAGGAGGGACAAGGGCGGCGCCTGCAAAAATACCCCCCCCCCCTTATAAGAAAAACAGAGCCAAAATCAAGGTCTTCGAGGCTCACGATGCCATTATATATATATATATATATATATATGTTGAAAAGATTGTTTGGTGCGTAAAATGTACTTGTATGTATGAAGCATAGAGGGAAAAGTATGTGTTTGAGAGCATGCTGGACTGCTCACAGAGTAGATGAGACGCGGTAAACGATCAGTTAAGGAGGACAGTGACAGGAGAAACGGCAGTTCCAGCACTCCCTGCTGTCTCCTACCTAACGTCCCCCCCCCCCCCAACCGAAGTACTTCCCTGATCGATTGGTGGTTACAATCTCCTCCTTGAGATCTGCTATTTATGTCAGCACTGATGTAAATCTCTCTCTCTCTCTCTCTCTCTCTCTCTCTCTCTCTCTCTCTCTCTCATAGATGGGAATTCTCGAGAGTCAAAACCTCCGAATAGCTAATTAAATTATTTTGGGAAGCCACTCCTCTCTCCCCTTTCTTTCTTCCTTTTGCTCCTTCTTTCTTTTCTTTTTTTTCATTTTTAAAAGGGCGCTGCTTGAGGGAGGGCTAGTTAAGATAGAGAAGAAGTAATAATGTTCTCTTTATAATAAATGTAGTAGGAGGCGCTGGTCGGGATTGGTTTCACAGCGCTGGGAGTTCTCAGATGATACCCCATCGGCAGAGAAGGGAAGCTTGATTGGATCTTTTGTGAGCCAAAACCTCCAAATAGATGTTTTCAGTTTTAGGGACGCTACTAGAGTTTATAGTGTTGGAATGTTAGTACGTTTTAAGTAAATCTAATTTAGCTTGCTAGAGAAAGGTTTGTAGTTTTATATAGACGTAGTGATGTTCCCTTTTGCAATAAATGTAATAGGAGGTGCTGGCCGGGTCTGGATTCAGAGAACTGGAAGTTCTCTGATGATGGGAAGTTTGATAAGATCTCTTGGGAGTTAAAACCTCTCGATAGTCATACTTATCTCCAGGGAAGCTACTCAATTATATTAGAACTTTAGTTTTAAATATTGTACATCAAATTTCGCAAGAAAAATAAAAATTTTGCATATTATGCATATTATTATTCTCCACCTAGTATATTATTATGTATATGCATATCCATTATGCATTAATGGACCCTTATGTTAAAATATGTTTGTTTAAAAATTTCCTCCTACATTTAGTCCTCCTCCTACTTTAGAGAGACTCCTTTGATTGTTTTGTGCTCCACAGAGCATAATCAACCATCGAGCAACTTCTTTTGATCACTTGCTTCATAAAACCTCTAAGTGAGAGACTCTTGAATTCGCCATAGCAACAAATGGGAGATCACCTACAAAACACTCGTTTTCCATAAGGGACAAGTACACGAAGATAGATACGGGGACTTCCCACTGCTATTCTTCGCCAGAAAGAGATTTTCTCTATTCTCGTGGTGGCACAACATCGCGGAGTACGAACGAATCAGTATATCACTTGCCGCATAAACAACTTTCACGGTGGAAGACCCAAGTTGAAACTCGGCGACATTCAAAGAATTGGCAGACACATACACATCACAGACATCCAATTACAGAAAAAATGCTCACGCACTTGCCTGCCTTGTTAATAAATTAGATAAGAATTATGTAGAAATACATAATTTCCTAATGAACAAAAAACAAAGAGAAAAAAAATGTATGGCATGGATTAGGTGAGGTAAAGTTGCGCTCCTGGCGTCCCTATTTATTTACTTTTTCTCTTCCTTCTCTTGGGTGGTTGGGTGTGGAAAATCTGATTTCCTTCTCAATTCCTGTTTCAACCCCTTTCCTGCAGAAGCATTTCATCACCTTGGCAATGTGATGGCTTTGCGCGTACATAGGTGGAGATATGGAGAGTTTGCTTAATCCTTTTGGGAATAGTCTGGAGTTGGCCATGGGATCTTCGTTGGCCCGATACCTGGGTAAATAGAGCTGTAAATATTTTGTATTAAATCAAAATCATATGTTCGAAGCTTTTGTGACGAGACCAAATAGTGCATATACGATTAGCACAAATATATTATTGTTAGTTTATGCATCTCTAGTGTGTGCATAACGTAATTGTCGAGCTAGTTTATATATTCTCCTCTTTCCTGTAAAATTTCTTTGGTTACTTTTCCAGGGTCAAGGTATTTTCTTCAACCTTTTTCCGTACCCGCCTCTAGCGCGCAGAGAGCGGAGGGTGGGAAGAGAACCTTATGCTTTTCTATCCATTTTTCTACAACTGCTAGAATAATTAAAAAATGCGCTAGTTTAATAAAAGGAACCTCCACGAGTGGACCGAAAGGTCTTTGAGGCTTTCTCTTGCCCTTGTAACTCCTTGCCGTTCTCTCTCTCTCTCTCTCTCTCTCTCTCTCTCTTCTGCCCTTCGTCATCTTTCTTTCCCGCAGTTCCTTTTACCAGTGGACCAGTGGAAGTGCTCTCGAATATTGATTATTTGAACTAAAAAGCAGGCTGAATTCACAATGAATCTTGCCTTCAACTTGCTTTTGTTTGTTCCCACACGAGCAGTGTGCACGTGTCACTGAAGTCGCCAAAAGTCAATCTGCATTACTGCATGTAGCATTCGTTATTCATCTTCATTTTAACATTAATTATTCATTAATAAATGCGATAAACATCAATAGTATAGTAACTTCAATTTTATAGGGTGGACACAATGTTTGGTGTGGATTAATGCATGATAGGGTGATAGGCCCATTCTTCTTCGCTGAAAAGAATGTTACGGCACAAGTGTAACTGGACATGCTCGAGTTCTTTGTAGCCCCCCATCTGGAAGACCTTCAACCATCCATCATTTTACAGCAAGACCGTGCACTTCCACACTTTGGTTTGTTACTGCGTGAGTTCTTGAACACCACTTTTCTGGAAGATGGATTAGGCGCGACGGGCAGGTGCCATGACCTCCACGATCCCCCGAATACCCCTGGACTTCTTCCTGTGGTAATATGTAAAGGATTACGTGTACCATACTCCTGTTGCTGACACTGACAATCTTCGGGCGAGGATTTGCGATGCCATCAACAGTGTCACGAGAGATATGCCAGCGAACGTACGGCGTGAACTCAAATTTCACTTGGATGTGCTAAGTGTAACTAACAGCGCACATGTTGAGCTTTATTGAGAATCCTAATAAACTTGGTGTTATGCAACAACATGCAAAATAAAGCATTAATATATCTTCTTTGGATTTCATGTAAAGTTTGTAATCGGAAAAGGACTTTGTGTACACCCTATATAGTAACAGTAGAGTAACATAATGTATAGTATTATTACCACAATTAATACTGCTATTATTGGTACTACTGTTAATGATAATAATGATAATAATATTTATTATTATTATTATGATTATTATTCCTAGCAAGAAATGGGATGCTCGGTAAACACCATAAAAGTTTATAAAACTTTTAAAGTAAACTTCATAAAACGTATAATAAAACGTTTCTAAAATGCTTAGTAAACGTTAATAAAACGTTTACATAACATTCACTAAACGTCTCATTTCTTGCTACGTTATTATTGTAATTTGTGATGTAATGTTGATTAACACTTTTCAGTATTAGCCATTATTTTAGCGAACTCCATCCATGACTTTCCATAATAAATACTACTGAACTTTTCTCACTGATGTTTTTCACACTGTTTCTTCTCGGAGAAAATGAAGTGAGGTGCTCCGGACCACAAGCTGCCAAGCGCCAAAATTAAAAAATGGAGAAAAATGCAGTTAAAGTTTGTCAACTTGCAAAATGCCATAACTTTTGAACCAATAACGATATTTGATCAATTTCGACCATACTTACAGGTCCACAATCTGCTCCCTGACTCACCCACGGAATAGAGGAAGGGCGGAGGAATATAGTGGTATAAATAACTCAATTCTGGCCCCACTGGCACCTGGAAGGTTGTGGTCCGGAGCACCTCAATTGTTGAATACGTTTTGAAATTTCAACCAATATTTCTCACCTTCGAATTTTAATCATAAGAACTTATTAAACCGATCTTATTTTTTCATTTAAAAAAAAAAATTATCGGATGCTCGGATTTATTTGATTTTATTATTATTATTATTATTAGTATTATTATTATTATTATTTTGTTTTTAGTATTTCTATTTGACTCCGTCTGCTTTTCTGTTTATCTTTGAAGTTCCGTTAATAAAAGAAAGTATGGAAATTTTCTTTATTCTTTTGTTAATGAAAGAGAATATTGAATTTTTTTTTCTTTTTTTTTTTTTCCTCAGTCGAGTTTTGTCTATTTATAGCAGCATTCGCGTCAAATTCAGTATTATTTTTTACACGTGTTTAAGGAAGACTTCATTTTCAGTATTTTTCTTTTTTGTTATTATTGTTGTTGTTTCTTAAGATTGTTTTCCTTCGTTTACTTTTGATTTTTTTTTTTTTTTTTTTTCATAGTTTTCGCTCTTTGTTGTGGTCGTTTTATTTCTTAAATTTTTTTTGCACTCCAATTTTTATGTGGGGTTCACGAATCTCGTTTTAATTTTTTAAGTGCATTTTCATATCGTTTCTCGGGGCATTTTTAAAATTCAAAATTTTTCCATTTGCTCTCTCTCTCTCTCTCTCTCTCTCTCTCTCTCTCTCTCTCTCTCTCTCTCTCTCTCAATATGTTTAAGAACAGATTAAGATAATATTTTGTAGAAACATCATTTCAAACTTTTTTTTTTAAATGCATAGCATGGATTAGATGAGGTCGAGTTGCATTTCTACTGTCACGATTTCTTTTTTCTCTTATTTTATTTCGGTAGCTGGATGCACGTGACGGGTGAGGGCATGGTGTGGAAAATCCGATTTCTGTTCTTAATTCTTGTTTCCACCCCTTTCCTGTAGAAGCATTTCATCAGTTTGTTAGCATGATGGCTTTGTGCGTACATGGGTGTAGACATGGAGAGTTTAACCTTTACCGCTCTCTTAATCCTTTTGGGGCTAGCCTGAAGTGGGTCATGGGGTCCTTGTTGGACCAATACCTCGGTAAATAGAGCTGTAAATATTTTTGTATAAAATCAAAGCGATATGTCCGAGGTTTTTGTGATACCAAATAGTTCATATAAGATCAGCACAAATATATTATTAGTTAGTTTAAACAACGGTGCTATCTAGTGTACGATTTTTGTGTGTGCATAGCGTAATTGTAGCGCTAGTTTATACAGCGTGGAAGAAAGGTTTTTAAAGATTTCATACATACAATTATTTAGTTAACATTATACAGATAAGTGTTCAAATGATGAAACAAATCAAACAAAAAGTCTATAAGCATTTTATTTATACAAATATTTTGTTAAATTGTAATTTAATCTTCAAAGAGTTCTCCATTCGCTATGATGCATTTGTGGATTCTCTCCCTGAAACTCTTCATTGTTCTTCTGAACATATTCAGTGGGATCCTTTTCAATTCTTCATCTATTCTGCGGCCAAGGGCATTCACATTTAGACAGATGAAACCAGGAGTGTAGAGTTTGTCACACAACTAAGCCCAAAGCCAGATATCACATGGGATTAAATCAGATGATCTGGCTGGCCACTCGATGGGACCTCGCCGCCCAAGTCATCTTCCTTCAACGTTCGTATCCAGAATCTCACGGGTAGCTGCAGAGTAATGTGGCGGTGCTCAATCACGTTCATAAAGCCAATTCCTGCCAACGCCATTAGTAAACTGTGGCAAAACTTTGTCTCTCAATACCTGGCAATAGCGTTTTCCATTCATCGTATCTCTCGATATGTCAAAAGAAACGAGTCCTGAATAACCAATGCACGCCCAAACTGTTGGTGTAGCCGTTTTAACAGGTTACCCAATCGTATTTTGGGATTTTTTTTTTCGCCCAATAGTGAATGTTGTGTTTGTTTCCTTTACTCGTTAAACCGAAGACACATTCATCTGAAAATTTGATCTTTCGAAGGAAATCTGCATCACTGTTGAACTTTTGTCTCTTTGTTTCAGCAAACTGCAGCCGTCTATCAGAATCATCGTCGTATATGAGCTGAGAGTAAATGGGTTTGTAACCGTGGTACCCCTGTGATTTCAATATTTTTGCTACTGAAAATTTGGAAATACCCAATTCCTGTGCGACTTTTCTCGTTGAAGTTGTTGGATCGACTTGAAAAGTGGCGAGGACATTTTCTTTGTTGTCGTCGCCTGTCACTGTTACTAGTCTTCCGCTTCTTGGACGATCTTTTACCAGGTTCCCTGTTCCCAAACGTTTGAGCTTCCAGTATCGAAGAGTGGTTGCATTTAGTGGTGGTTTATTATATTTTTCTTGAAATAAAAGCAAACTTTCTTCACAGTTATTATAAGAAAGAGCCCACGATACAAGATACACTTTTTCTTCATTGCTGTATTCCATCCTTGCTGACTGGGACTACGGCCTAGGGCCTTTCTGGCCTTGTATAGTTGTTTTGAAAAGTATCGCATACATTGCAGTGATATCATTGGAATTTATTTATTATTAACAAGTTATTTGTATGTATAAAATCCTTAAAGACTTTTCTCCCACCCTGTATATCCTCCTCTTCCCTGTAAAGTTTCCTTGGCTACTTTTCCAGGGTCAAGGTATTTTCTTCAACTTTTTTTGTACTCGCCTCTTGGGGGGAAAGAGCCTTATGCTTTTCTATCCATTTTTCCCAATACTCCTAGAATAGCTTAAAAATTAACTAGTTTAATAACAGGAATCTTCCCTAGTAGACCAAAAGGTCTTTGAGGCTTCCTCTTGTCCATGTAACTCTCTCTCTCTCTCTCTCTCTCTCTCTCTCTCTCTCTCTGCACTATCGCGGCATCTCGTCCTAAAGTTTGAAGAGCGTTCGGAAACGATTTGATTTGATCGGCTTTCCTCGATCAATGTGATTTCGATGCCCGAATGGTTGAATTTCTTGTCCGACATATTATGCAGATTAGGCGTAACCTCTTCAGTGGAAGAGACGTGACTCGCGTGGAAAATTTATCTGTTTTGAGGGACTAAAGGATTTTCGAGGAGACTGATTGAACGAAGGAGGGAATGTCCGTAATATGCTGGGATCACATACAAAATGAACTTTCACGGGCATTATATATATATATATATATATATATACACACAGTGTGTGTGTGTATATATATATATATATACATATATATATATATATATATATATATATATGAGAGAGAGAGAGAGAGAGAGATATTACTTAAAATTTCGGTGTTGCAAATGGAATAGTTTATAACACCTGGCATTAATATTTGCCAGGTGAGACCTAAACTCCTCATGGCTTGACAACGTTGTCACAATGAACAATTCACTTCTTTGTATAATCAAGTCTACATTTGACTTCGCAGTTCCATATGTTACTTGGGCCAATTCTGTCTTGTCACTTTAATCAGATCACGGATGAATGGACGTGAATACAGATAATTGCTACTGATCGAGCAATTCGGTAAATTTGCTGCAGCCAACTGTTCAATACGGTGGTTTTACAGAGAAAAAATTGGTTATGACAACCAATTACATGGTTAACTTGTTGCTAACCAATCCAAGTGTTTTCAACCGATTCCACAAAATTTACCTTTTTCCTTCTGTCAGTTCAGTCATAGTCATAGTTCAGTCATAATTAATCATGTACTGGGTTGTTGTAACCAGTTATTTTCTTCGTAATTGAACTGTAAGCTGCAGCAAATTTACTGAAATGCGCGATTAGCATCAAATCTCTTTATTTACGCGTATCCGCTATCTGATTAAAGTAACTGGATAGAATTGGTCTATGTAACACCTCCTCGGAGCATGTTGCAGTGGAGTACTTTTTCCTTGGTAGTGTACTATTGTGAGCAGTGATTAGAGACGCTGGAATAGCTGACCCGTTATCTTCAGTCTTCTAAACACGTATCCATTCTGGAGAGCCATCTCTTCCCGTAGTTTCAAGAAGACGTTGTACAGTGAAATAGTTACGCAGCAGAAAGATTTGTGTCACGTGTTAGACCTCCAAAAACAGTTACTACCGGGACTGTAGGTTCTTCTTTGGGTGTCAAATACCCCTTATACATACCCAAGATATTAATTCATTATTATTTCTGTTCTTCCTATGTATAAAATTTGTCGTATGAGCCTTAATAGAACCTCCTACGATCAAATGGGTGATCATTTTATTCTGAAAAGTTTCTGTATATAAGCCTTTTTTGCTTTTGCCTACGAATTAAGTTATGTATATGTTTATGCTTCGCAACATACAAAAAGACTGCAAATCGTTACAATACAATTTACAGTATTTTCACTCAGTTTGTTGATGTAATATTAAAATACAAATTGCACCCCAGTTCCTGTCATGTTTAATCAATGTATGCTGAATATATTATATATATATATTATATATATATATATATATATACACACGCACAGTGTGTTTCAGGTCGACCTTAGAAATAAACATAAAGGAATATTACGGAATTACTATGACAAACTTCAATTACCAAATACAAACTATAAATTCCGCCAATTTGCATATTTCTAGGGTCGACCTGAAACACTATATATATATATATATATTAGTGATGTAGGTCACATCCGCATCCGCATCCGCGGAACATCCGCACATTTTCCCGCATCCGCGCCCGCATCCGCACTTTGGACTGCGGATGTCGTGCGGATGTGGACCGTTGAGATAAAACGTCATTAATAAGCGGAAATTATCAAATTCTACTATATTAATAGAACTAGTTCATTGTGCGCAAAAGTGATGCAAGCGACAAGACGAGAGGCTGTTCTTGTATGAAGTTACTCTCTTGCAACCTACTTAGATCCACGTTACAAAGCTAAGTTATTTTCACCTAGTACATTAGAACGAGTTAAATCATCACTTGGCAAAGCAGTTGAAGAGCTTCAATCTCTTGAATCTGTCGCTTCGCCACCCACCAAAAGAATAAAAGTTTCAGTGACAGAACCAACACCTTCAACAAGCAAATCTATCACAGAATCTGTCTCTCAGTTTCTTGAGTCAAGCAGCAATGACGAGACCTACGCGATGTCAAAAGATGTAGTAAAAATGATCGAGAGCTATCACCAAGAAAAACGCCTGGCTGCATGTGACAATCCTATTAGTTGGTGGAAAAATACGCAGAATATCTATCCATACTTGAGTAAACTTGCAAGGAAACATTTAGCCTGTCCTCCAACAAACGTACCAAGCGAGAGATTATTTAGCAGTGCTGGATTAATATATGATGAAAAGAGAAACAGACTGGCAGCAGAAAAGGCAGAAAAATTAATGTTCCTTAAGCATAACCTTCCTATAATAAGTTTGAATATTAAACGATGAACATCTTAGTTTACTTTATTTTAATTACTCATTTATAAATATGCCTAATAAAACTTTAAACTTAATATAAATAGTTATCAAGCTAATTAAAGATCTCTTTCTATAAGGGTGGAGGAGGTTGGGGAAAGAGGTCGGTGGGGTGCATTTGAGTTGGGTTCACGTCCCGCATCCTGGTAACACAATTATGGTTTCTAATTGTGGCTGAAACTCAACAAAATATAACGAATTTATTTGCAGACGAATTCACTAATTGATTTCTATATTAGTTAGATGCTTGATATTATTTTATATGTTCAGAGAAAAGTACAGCAATTATTGTACAATTAATCAATTATATTACATTATAGCTACAGCTCTCTCTATATAATAACTTATTATATACGTTAAACACAACAAATCTCGAATATATCCTAAAAAATAACGAAAATGTAGACATCCGCATCCGCATCCGCGGATGTTGAAATCAAACATCCTCATCCGCATCCGCATCCACGGATGTGAAAAAATGACATCCGCTACATCACTAATATATATATATATATATTATATATATATATATATATATAGGGTGGTACCTCATTTTTTCATTTGTTCGTTCTCCCTCCTCATCTTGTGCGGAACGCTCTTCTACACAAGCGTCGTTCTTTATATATATATGTAAAAACAAAATAGGAATTATAATTCATTTATGACTTTTTTTTTTAACTAAATTTTTATTTAAATAATCTATATTTTACAGTTACGTATATACTACATTTGGAAAAATATCCGCTTCCAAGAAACTTTAAAAAATAACTAATTAGTAACATTTTCTTTCTCTTTTGATATTTTATTATTTTTGGCAACAGTATAAATAAAATTTTACAAATTTTAAAGCCAAAAATTTTAAAACCAAAGAACAGTCATGACTAATTAGTAATTTTTTTAGAATTTTTTTTAGAAATTTTAACTTTCTACGCAAACATTTTTTCCCAAACTATAAATGTCTCCATGAGAAATCACTACTAACAAAAAAAAAGAAAAAAAAAAGTGTTTACATTCGCCGATTGCATCTGAAAATGGTCCTTGAAAGCCTCCCTTTTCATTAGATTTGCGATTGAAGCGTGACCTTCTTATGCGAGTCCACGAAGCTACGTCGTCTCTTTCTCGTCTGTTCAAATATTCATTAGATTCATCTTCGTTTACCGTAATTTTGATCATTAACTTTCTCTAATATTTTACTTAAACGATCGTAATTAAATTCGAAATTCTCTTAATCACAAGAATTACATTTTCTTCCCTTTTTTTTTTTACGGACACACTGTAAATACATAATTTATTTTCTTATGCACTCTGCGTATGTACCTTACCTTACCTTACAACCTTACAAAGGTTCCGCGCGATGATTTCTCATTTCGCGAACGTCAAGCTTGTCGTATGTATGTATTTTGAATGAGCAATTTTTCTTTCTCTGTAACCCAGTTGTTCCCAACTATTTTTTTTTGTATGGTTACCCAAAACCCAATTCTAATCCAGCGCCATTATCCCAATCATTAGATATTATTTTTTATAACTTCTGGATTATCACAATATTATTTTTTATAACTTTTGTCATTACCCCCTTTTGGGTAATTTACCCGCTAGGTTGAGAACCACAGCTGTAACCCTTTCGAATGCTCATTTTCATTCAGCTCTCGGGCTTCGCAAGATGATAATGTTTAGGACTTTGCTCATTTTATCTTTTTTTTTACCATATTTTTTTAGTAATTTATCTCGTTTTATGATTTAAGAGTTTTAAGTTATTATTATTATTATTTTCATTCATTGTTAACATGTTATTTTTTATTAATTCGACTGATGAGGAATTCAGTGGAAGTTCGAAAGATCTCGAATAAATTTTAGATTTGGGAATTATCGAAATAGAAACACTGCATTGTGCCGGTTTTGGCATTTCAGACATAATAAAAAATGCGGCCTTACCCATCTGTGTATATATATAATTTAGGGTGTCTCTTATTGGGTAGTCAAAAATTGAAATGTTGAATTATTTTATCTGCGCCCCCTAAAATAGTTCCATTTAGCATAAAAACTAAAACTTGAAAGTTTGACACAAATTGGCTCATATTTAGCGGTCGCCCCCGGCTAATAAAAATGGTGACCATGGCATAATAGCTCCTGACATATGATTATGCTCATTACACACATAATTCCTTCCTTCTTTTTTTAGTTTGATTCGTTTTTATAAGTATAGGCCTTCTTATTTATCATTGATCCTTTTCTAACCTATCCTTGATGATGTTATAATCCATCCTTTGGTCCTCAATCCTTCTTTATCCCAATCCTTTTTCTCCTATCCAAAATCCTTCCTGGCTCTTTTTTTATATACAATCAGCAATGAAGCATTGCTACAAAAAAAAACCATTAGTTTATTATATAGAGATAAATTCAAAATGCCAGTGCTATTTACATACTTTAATTACTTTAATTAGCATTATTTCCTTATACAACATTTATTTAATATACAATGATTATACAATATGGTGTATTTTAAGGTGCGACCTCATTGATGGTTATTTTTTGAGAAGCACAGTTTTTGATGGAACTGGGTGACTCGCGGTGTTTTGCAACAATTTGGAGCAGGAACTGGAGCTGCTCTTCCCTCACTGTCAATTTCTTATTCAGCTCTTGAACTAAAGCTACTGCACGTTCTGCTCGGTCATTTACAACAGATAGAGCTGCAACAATAGCTCTGGCCCTTAAATATTCACAGGTGGATGTCCAAGTGCTGGGTGCCTTGTTCAGAAATCCTTCTGGAAAATTCAGCTTAGTAAAGAATTCTCTAGTATTTCTTGTAACAAGTTGGTGTAGTCCTACACCAGAGCAGAAGGTCGATTCAGGAATCCGAGGACGCTTGGGTGGTCTATCAGTGGACTCATCTTCTAATGCCTTTACCATGCGTTTCTTTACATCTGTAGTAATTCGCTCATCAAAGAAAGCAAGACCAACTGCTTCTTCAGACAGGTACCATAAGTGGTTAGAGAGCTTTTTTTTAGTTGCATCAGAAATCTTTTTGTTAGGATAATTAATCAATGACCTCATAAGGAGCCAGTCATTAAATGGGGTTTCAATAGGGAGTGAGGATGTTGTCCAAGCCTTCATATAGATGAGAACAGAAAAAAGGGAAAGATCTCGAATTCCTCGTTCTTCAGTCTTAGTCATCTTGAACTGGTTTCGAAAAAGCCACATCTTGATAGAATAGAGCGCTTTGGACATCCAGCGAGCTCGATGCATGGCACCTGGTGCACGAAACTTGATGCCTTTATTGGGGACACCTCCAAGAAAGATGATGGACAGATCCAAAAGTTCTTGATAGTCATCCCGTAGCATAGGTGCCTGGGATCTAGCAAACTGAATTAGTTCAGTTTTAGACTGGATAATTGCTTCTTTAGTAATCGTGTCTGTCTCACCTGTTTGGAACTGGCTTTGATCAACAGAAGTCCAATTGTCACGAAAACGCTTAAAGATCAATATCTCTGGACCAGTTGATCTAGATCCCAATGTTGCTTCAAATGCAGCTCCCAACAATAAATCTAAAACATGGTGTCTACAAGGCAAGTACAAAACATCATGTCCCAATTTTGCTTCGATGAGAGCACAGGCTCCACTATATAGACCCGTGTTTGAAGCTGTTGTATCGAAACAAATATTCATTTAATTGAATTCATCATAAATATGATGATTAATTAATTAAAAACATATGTTTAGTATACTTGACAACTGCTAGTAATTTCAAATATTAATTGCATAAATAATAGCTATATTTTATGAACTTTAATAAGCGGGGGCGACCTCTAAATATTGTTCAATCCAAAAACAATTTTATATGTGATGTCTTTTCAACCAATGGAACTGGTTGAGGGGGCGCTACCTAAAGAAATCAACACTTCGAAAATAAGAGACACCCTAAATTATATATATATATATATATATATATATATATATATATATATATATATATATATAATATAAACAAACGAACATCTCCATTATTTTTTTGTGACATTTGTGTCTCTTCGCAAGTTAATAAATAAATTCCTTATCTCTTGTACTCGCAACTCTACGTTTCTAAATGCTGTTATTAATCGAAAATTTATAGGTTCCGACAAGAAATAAACGTAAAAAAAAATTATATATATATATATATATAACGTGTGTGTGTGTGTGTGTGTTTTGGAATATTTACTCCTCGAAAATTGTCGTCAGTAATTATTTATAGGTCAGACATATCTTTCGAGTGGATATCTGAATCTATACATTGAGATTTATAAACTATGTGATTATACTGTGTATATATATATATATATATATATATATATATATATATATATATATATATATATGAGAGAGAGAGAGTTACAAGGAGTTACAAGGAAAATTTTCTACACCCTCAAATAGTGTGCAAGATTTGGTCTAACCTTTTCTTGAAATGATCCACAGAGGAACTGTTCACAACTTCTGAAGGTAACCTACCACGTGTCACAGATCTTATACGCAAAGTAATTCTCACACACACTAGTCCTAAACCGTTTCAAATCCAACTTCAAACCATTGTTGCGAGTTGGGTTATCATTTAAACTAAACATGCTTCTAAAATCGACATCGTTGAACCTGCGTAAGAGCTTGAAAACCTCGATCAGTTGACCGCGCAGCCTCCGAGTTTCCAGCGAAAACAAGTTCAGGGCGCGTAAGCGTCGATTGTAGCCCATATGCCTAACGGAAGGGATTAACTTTGTGGCCCTCGCCTGCACTCGCTCCAGCCTCTCAATATCTTTCCTGATGGTGGGCGACCAGAACTGCACAGCATACTCCAGGTGCGTCCGAACCAGGGAATTGTACAGAGAGAGCACAATCTCTTGTTCCGAAACTGAAATTGCCTCCTGATATAATCCAATAGCTTCTGGGCTTTCTTTTCCACCTCTACGCACTGTTTGGTAAACTTAAAGTCGCTGCTAATTAGCACACCCAAGTCCTTTTCCAAATCAGTCGCCTCGATATTATTCCCCAACATCAAGTAGTCCGACTTGGAATTGGCGTAGCCAATGTGCATCACTTCGCATTTACCCAAGTTAAACGGCATTTGTCATTTTTCGGACCACTCTCCTAACCTACCAAGATCCGCACGCAGTTGCTCGATCGCTTCGGGCGTCCCAACATTGGCCCCAAGCTTGGTGTCATCAGCGAATTTGGCGATCCGACTGACGATGCCACCGTCGATATCATTTATGTAAATGATAAACAACAGTGGCCCCAAAACGGAACCCTGAGGAACCCCACTAGTGACCGGAGCCCAACCCGAACTAACCCCTTTAATTACAACCCTCTGCCGCCTTTTCTTCAGCCAGTTTTCAATCCACCTACCTACTTCCCCACCGATACCCAGCGCGCGGACTTTCGCCATTAGCCGGCGGTGAGGTACCTTATCAAATGCTTTCTGAAAGTCGAGATAAAGTATATCAATCGCCCTACTCCTATCATACTCACTCAACATGACGTGGAAAAACTCGGGTTTAGACGGCATAGGTCGTTTTCTCACCAACTTTCTCATGTTGGGAGTCCCCAAGCAGCTTGTAGGAATCCAAATGGTCAACGATCCTATCCGCTATTATCCCCTCTAATAATTTACCTACAACTGAAGTGAGACTAATGGGACGATAATTCCCTGGACTTTCGTGATCCCCTTTCTTAAAGATAGGGGTCACGTTGGCTTCCCTCCAGTCACCAGGCACCTGGCCCGTCTCCAATGATTTGTTGAAGACTGTAGCCAGGTGGGGAGTCACGTGGTCGCGCACCTCCCGCAACACACTGGGGAGAAACTGGTCTGGTCCAGGAGCCTTAAACGCGCTCAGTTTGTCTATTCTATCGGCAACGACTGTCGCGGTACATCGAACACTATCCAGGCCAGCACCTTCGTGCCTGACGCCTGGCTCCGGGATGACGCCGGTGTCCTCCCTGGTGAACACTCCCGCAAAGTACTCATTAAGCACATTAGCGATGTCCGCGTCGGAGGTCCGCAGAACGCCGCTTCGGTCCTTTAACGGACCTATCATATTTCTAATGGGCTTTCTACTATTAACATAACTGAAGAACTCCTTAGGGTTCCCCTTGCAGAGGCTTGCCACCCGTAGTTCTTCGTTACGTTTCGCTAGCCTAACCTTCGCCTTCAGTTCCCTACACAGGCGGACATACGCTTCAGTGTTCTCATTCTCATGAGAACGATTGGCCTTCGCTCTCCTATACGCTACTTTCCTATTTTGGATAGCCGAAGCGATGTCACGACTGAACCACTTTGGCTGCGTTGAAGCAGGGGTGACCGGTTTTGAGGGTATGGCAGCAGACTGCAGCACCATAGACTGGTCCCGGAATGCACTCTACATTCCATCAACATCGCCGCCGACCTCTAACCCCATCTCACCTACGCTATCCCGGAGGCTAACAAAGTCCGCTCGCCGGAGATCGAGCTTACTGCCTCTCGAGTTACTACTCTTCACCCGAGGGACGCAGACACGGAACCCAATCAGACCGTGATCACTCCCGCCCAACGATTCGTCAACGGTGAGGCCAGTGACGAGGTTGTCTTCGGTCGTGAAAACTAAGTCTAGAACGCTTCGCCTCGTGTAGGCTCATTGACCCAATGAGTGAGGAAGTTCTCATCAGCAAAGTCAACTAGCCTCCTCCCTTCAGCATCAGCAGTCCTGTCTTCCCACTTTATGCCGCGACAGTTGAAGTCTCCTAAAATTACACACACCCTATCCCCTAGCAGGCTACGGAGTTCGGTGTACAGGGCTGTATCCTCCTCAAGGAGGAGATGCGGAGGTCTGTACACCAAGATTAACCTGTAGTTCGTCTCTCCCACGTTCAGATCGACGTCAAGCAGCTCCCGTTCCGACCGGAACTGGCAGTCAACCGGATCCAACGTGTCCCTGACGTATATTAGTACCCCACCCCCCTCCCCACGGGTGCGGTCTTTGCGAAACATTCTATACCCGGGAATTTCGAACTCCCCAACGTAGTCCCTACGATCAGTATGAATTCAGGACTCGGTGATAGCAACGATATCCTGGTATTCTGATGCTAAGAGCGCCCGTAGCTCGCAGAACTTATTCCTAATTGACCTAGCATTAAAAAGCATTGCACGGAGGGAGCCTTCCCTATTCTGACTGCCCCCTAGCACGACCCGTTTCCCGAACAGCCAGGGCTGTCGGGAGTTGAAGAGCCCCTCACCAACGAGGGGCAACTTCTGCAGGAGCCTGAGCCCCCCTCCAACCTGGAAGGAGGGTCACCCACCTGTACCTGGACGCACCCTTCAGTTGAAGGTACGTCCGCCACCGGCTCAACATCATCATTCCCCGGTGGGGGCCCGTCATCTCTCCCCGGGCTCGACCTCACCATTCTGTATAGGTGCCGGTCGAGCAGCGCGCCTAGCACACCTTTACCCTTGTTATTGAGGTGGACACCATCCCTCTGGTAAAGGTCCCACCAACCTGAAAATGCGTCGAATGGGTCAATAAACTTCACCCCCAGCGGGACGCACAAGTCTTGCACCCTCTCTTTGATGCCAATGACCTTACTGAGCGCATGATCACTGGCATTCATTCGAGGTAAAATACACATCAACATTCCCCTGTCTGTCTTCAGTTTTAGATCATCCGCAAGAGACGTGATCTCGGTGATGATCCCTTCTGTAAGACCTACCCTACCGCCTTTGAGGAACAGGTCGTTGCCACCAGCGTAGACAATGATTGCAGTCCTCCGACTAGCCACGCGCAGCTTCTCTACCTCCTTCTTTAAGTGCGCCGTTCCCCGCCCAGGTAAGCACCTTACCTTCCTCCTGTCCTGGTTTGCAGAAGCAAAGTACTTCTGGCCCCTGGTCTGCGAATCCCCAATCAAAACGGTGTGTTCCTCCTTCGAGCACAGGAGACTAAAGCGGTTGGAGGTCCTGACAGGGGCAACTGGGGTCTCGGGCTTCGGCTTCGCAGCCTTCTTGCCTGAGACCTTTCGATATCCGTCGCCACCCATAGACGCACTTACACCACCCGACCCACCCCGACCGGCAGCTACATCCTTCAGTTTCTTTGGGCCATCAGTAGGCCCCTTCCCACCCTTTTTTTTATCTGCCCCTTCCCACCCTTTTTCTTTATCTGCCCCTTCCCACCCTTTTTCTTTATCTGCCCCTTCCCACCCTTTTTCTTTATCTGCCCCTTCCCACCCTTTTTCTTTATCGGCCCCTTCCCACCCTTCTCTATCTTCTCTATCGGCCCCTTCTTTACGCCCTCCACCTTGCGCCGCGGTTCCGTGCATTACACATGGGTCGCTGGCGATTCCTGACACTGATTTTGTTCCCTGGCCCCCGGTTGCACCTCTACCCTTTCCGCGCGGCCCCGAGCTCTGTCCAGTTCATCGCTGGACCG
The DNA here is from genome assembly GCA_023014485.1 of Bathynomus jamesi. Lineage (NCBI taxonomy): Eukaryota > Metazoa > Arthropoda > Malacostraca > Isopoda > Cirolanidae > Bathynomus > Bathynomus jamesi. Next base: position 421,153 of record JAJOZX010003120.1, read on the forward strand.
CCTTTCCATGGCAGCTATCCTATCAATGAGCTCCGGGGTGGAGGGCGCAGCCGCGTCAGTGACCGCCGCACCCTCCAACAGCCGGTCTGGACGACTCGAGCCGCCGGACCCTCTCCTCTAGCAGGCTTCTTTGAAGTTCGTCACCCACTGGTTTACTTCACACCTCGCACATTCAGCCTTCAGTTTCTGCAGTCCAGTCATTGTAACTTACTTTTTTTTTCGAACTCTGAATACACTGAATAAGATAAAGCGTTCTAGCAATGAAAACTATCAAAAACGTTGTGACCAGTATATAAAAAAGGAGGAGGGGGTGAATTTTTCCCGCGCGTAGACGCATCCGCCTATCTGCAAGTGACGTTCATCCCATCCAGAAGACTACACCTCTCGCTGCTGCCCCACCGACCAAGGGTCTCCCCAGGGCCGGACAGTCCCAAACGTGTCGCAGCTACCAACTGACAAACACTCGCGACGCAGGCATCACGGATTTCCCGCCAGGAGCGACAGCGAGATGCAGCCCCTTACTAAGTCTTACTGGTCACTCACAAGCGGCCAGACTCTTAAAATCCAGTGTTCAAGGGATATCCCACCAGACCCAGAGGCTACGCCCGAGAGTTTACGCTGGCCTGGCAGCCAGCTGGGCAGTAAAGCTCTCTCACCTAAGAGCAGTACAGCCAAGCACCATCAATTGGTCACCAAAGAACGGTCGCAGGGGGCTGGTCAGGCCATTACGCGTTAGGAATGGGCTTAACGGGGCACTAGCCACACTCCATTCATCGCGCCCCTACGCCTGGGACCCCTCCATCCCAGTCTCTTTCAACCTACGAGCTTTAAATGGTGTTATTTATAGAGGTTCCAAAGCCTCTCTTCCCACGCATGAGGTAGCACTAGGGTCCTAATAGTAAAAGAAGAGAAAAAGACTTAATACTAAAAGAAAAGGTGTTTTTTTTTTTTTTTTTTTGCAGTCAGAGGAGAACATCCTTAACTTAAGCTAAAAGTAGGGATGGGATGGGGTCCTAGTAACCCACGGGACAGGATTGTACAATAGACTTCACCCGCCCTCCCGAAAGAGAGAGAACCTAAAGGAACTGGCAGCCAATTTCTCTGGAATCCCACGACTCGGGACCGGAGGGCTGTCACACCCCAAGTATAAAGTTTACAACACCCAGAAGGAATGTGCATAACCTCTCTCTCTCTCTCTCTCTCTCTCTCTCTCTCTCTACCCCTTGCGGAGAGAGAGAGAGAGAGTTAAAGAAGTAAAAATTCAAGCCGGTAAGTCCCACTCGTTCTCACTTATCAAAACAGAAATTGTCACACTGAACATAATACCCTTCACGCTCGGACACAGCCCAGAAGCAGCTTTTATGACGTAAATGTTACGTCACTGAGCGTGAACGGTTTCATGGTCACAGAGGATTGTCTCAGCTTAGCTCAAAGACTTAACTATTGTATCTTAACGCAGTGGATGTTGGTTCTGTACGAATATTATTGTTTAAAAAGACGTTACAGAAACCTTACGTCATCCGCTGAGCAAAGATTTTCCAGAACATTAAAAATATCACATTTTTTATTGCCTTTTTTTTGGCTGTAGATGAGAACACCACACTCCTGCATAAGCGGTTACTTCAAGATTTTGATTCCTGTTGAAGGATTTTCTTCAAGAATTTATTCCATTTAAATGAAGAAATAATGATTCTGAAATTATGGAAGAAGTTGCAAAGCCTATTTTGCATTTATAAACCCTTTCATATCCGTTTGCAGGGACGCCTGGAAAATTTGGGAGGGCCGGAGCATAATAATGCCTTCTAGAGGGGAACCGAGGCGTGCGTGTTCCCCTTTAGGGTGGAGAACCAGGGGATAGAATTCCCCTTTGGCTACCCATCCTTTTAATAATTCTAAAGGAAAAATTTATTTGTAGAACAGCTTCCAAGTTGGAAGTAAAAGAGGAGCAGAAACTGGCCGTTCGTCCTCCGGCCATTCGACCAACTATGTAGCGAGTACTACATTCGAGGTTTTGGTTGTGGGCATCAATAAAGGTGTCGGCGTTGCTTCCATATAAAAGCATTTTCGGCGAATAAGAATATTCCATTTCAGAGAATATCGGATAAAAACCATAATGATTTTACATGATGGTGAAAATGTTATTGAGAACCCGACGTATCCTCACTTACAATTATATCATCTGAAAAAATTTCTAATGACAGTGAGAGCAATTCATCCAAAGACGAGCGAGGGAGTCTCTTGTTGGAACTATGGACTTTCAGAGAACGTAAAAGCGTTTACGGAATAAGGGATTTTACGCACTGCGAAGGACTCCTTTTCTTTTGACTTACTCTCTCGAAATGCGGATTCGATTCCTCTTTGTTTATTGTCGAAGAGTCTTGTATAAATGAAACGGAAAATACATTCTTCATTATCAAATAACACAACGTCTAAGATTCGATGCCTTCGATACTAACCTTTCAGCATTGATCATTCATTCCTTCGTAAGCGGCAGATGCCGAGTCATATTGGGGAGAACATTGAGTACATTTAAGACTCCGTATTCCTATTATAAGACCGGTCTCCGGTCGACAACACCCATTGGGTAAGTTGTGAGAATTTCCCTTAGGTAGACTCTTCGGTCACATTGCTACGGGGATTAATTCAACTGGTAGATACGTGAGAAGGGCGGGACTAAAACTCACATTCTCACCCCTCGCATAGATGTTACCTACCCATTGAAGCTCACGAGATTGAGGCACTTTTTTAGCCCAATCCGCGGCTTTCCATCTTCGACCTATTGCCGATCGCTAGCCTTAGGGGCCGCCCTAGGCACCGGGGAGATAGCTGCTCCAACGAGCTGAAGCGTTAGTTGCGCGATTGATGGAAAATTTTGGGCACATTCATAGGCCCTATCCGCGCTACTTATAAGTCAACGCGTGGGTCATAGAGGGGTCTGTGGCCGGGCTGGGATCACCCCGGCCCTACCTTTTGATAGGTGCTGTTAGACACGGCTAAACTTCGATAGGTACCCGGGGGGAACCGAGACTTAATTAAACGGCGACAAGCGGCTACTTTACGCGGCTACAAGCCTCGTTCGCAAAAATCTCCAGATTGTCCCGTACCACGTTTGGACTTATAGGCGAACCCTTGACTCCGGGAACCCTATACCGCCCGGAGATACGCGATCTCCTGCGGGCCTATCCATAGGCTAAAAGATAGGGGAGAAGTTTTCCCCCCGACTACTAGCCCGAAACTGGAATCATAGGCGAACCGACGAGGTGCAACGGTCGGTCACGTGTCAAAACTTCAACTCCAACATCGGTAGGGGATGGGGGATCTCCTGAGCCCCGCACCCCTTCGTAAATTTTTTTGAAACCTATGCTGAGGGGGAGTAACCGGTCGTTCCCCGATAGGGACATAGGTCCTATACCCGGGGAACTCCCGTAATGTCAGTTTTACTCCCACGACTGTCTTAAAATAACCCAGAAAACAGTTTGTAGTTTTTGTAGTTTTAAATAGCTGTATTACTATCTACTTTTCTGTATGTGAAATTTTTTTTCATTTTTCAAACTGTGTGGAAATATTTGAAAACTGAAAATATTTTAATTCATTGGGAGTATATATATATATATATATATATATATATATATATATATATGATGAATAAAACCACGAAGGAAAGGAAACACAGAATGGTGCTCAAGCGCTTTTGTCTATGACATCCTCAGGAACACCCTGAGTGTTCCTGAGTGTTCCTGAGGATGTCATTAGACGAAAGCGCTTGAGCACCATTCTGTGTTTCCTTTCCTTCGTGGTTTTATTCATCATAAATATTTTTCACGTGTTACTTTCGTGAAATAATTTATATATATATATATATATATATATATATATATATATATATATATATATGGGAAGGAAACGCCCACTAAAAGTCAAATAATGTATTGAATATTTTCGATAGCAATATGTCTGTCTTCTTCAGAATACTGTGAAAGACTGAGTTACTGAGATGAGAAATCACGTGGAACAGGTCAAGTCACTCGGAAGTTGCAGGCAACCCATGCCGATTCGCGCGAGCGGCGGTCATATTCTCCAGAGTACGTTGCGTTGTATGGTGGGGGGGGTTGTCACAGAAACGTGATAAGATGTCAGTCGTGAACAGATGAAGGCATAAACTATTTTTGCTGAGATTAAGAGATTAAGGTATTCGTTTTATGAGTGAGGCATTTTTCCAGAACTTTGCGTTGCTACGACTGATAACATTTAAGGGTTAATTTAGTTTATTTTCTAGCTACATTTTGATCAGTTGCGATTGCGCTTCTTGGAGAAATCAAGTGGTGCAAATTTCCGGAGGAAGATACCGGAAATTTCACCTTTTTATTATTTTAATGTCATCCGAGTCTTTTGAGATGGCATGGAAATACAAATTGGAATGAGCGGGTTTTCTGTATACTTTGAATTTGGGACAAATGTTTTCTTTTCTCTGATGGCAAAATTGTCAAGAAAAGGAATACAGTTTTCTTTCTCTTCTTCTTTTTCTTCTTCTGTCTTTATGAGGAATGATATTAAATACATCGTCTACGTTAATATAGCCAAATTACTTCAAAGTCAACTATAGTTGGGAGGAGTTGACTCCCGAAGGCTGCCATGAACAAATTGAATAGAACGGGCGAAAGGTATGACCCCAGAGGCATTCCAAACTTTTGGGAAAAGCCTTAACATTAATTTTTTTACCTTACTATTAGGAATGGGGAAAGTATATGAGAATTTACTTCAAAACAGTCTTCAAGGAATTTAATTTTTTCGTTTACCGGATTTTTTGTGAAAAGAAAGATTACATGAGAACTAATCTTTTTTTTTTTTCTTCCTTTTTTTATGAACATTCCGGATTTTATTAACAAAATTTTCGGAATTTATTAAATGACTGTTTGAGATTTTCTCCCAAATTGGAAAAAGAAGGGAATGGACCCATTTTGATGGGTAATTTATACTACCAGCCGTTGAAATTATTGTGCCCCGAACGAAATATCTTCTTGATGCACCTTCGGTAAACCATACATGTAAGAAAGTGGCCATGTAAGCGGTAAACTTTTTTACCTAATCAGAAAAATCGCTAAAGAGGTTTTTTATCTTATTGGTTTGCTCTCTTTGTATAGACGCTCAACTCGATTGGAAATTAATTCAGTATACGTATCATAATCATGAAGAAACGAATTGATTTTATTTAAGTCATCTTCTCTCTTCATTTTTTCGCCATACGTGAAAATGATAGAGACGTCTTTCTTTGCAATGGTTAGTGCGTTTAACGAACATTCAGGGGTGTTAAATGTTCAGCTAAGACCTTCTATGATCTAGCGCAAAAACAAACATTTTCATAAGCTGAAAATCAATTTGACCAAAATGGCTGGATTTCCTTTTCTTCCTTTATAGCTTTATGGGGAGAAAATCTCAGTCAGTCAGTCAGGCAAGAGAGATACTGTATAATCCCATAGAAAGTTTATGTATGAAGGTAATAAAAGAAAATACAATTAATTATATAGTAATAAAATAAAAATAAAAGAACTTAAAATAAAGAAGTTGAAATAACCGAACATTTTCCAGGATTTTTCCTCATCGTCATAACACGACTTTTGTTTTATTCCTATTGAACGCAGTGTCGCGTTTTTCTAAGTAATTTCATTAATCGCTCGACCCTGAAAACTTTTAATTTTATTTAAACAAAAAAAAAAAAAAAGAAAATTGTTTGGGTTTCAAACTATGAGGACGAGTTTTGTTTAAATTGAGCTAAATGAATGATGTTCTCGAAAATAAATTTGGTTTGGAGTAAACACAGACACAAGATTATATTTACTAACTGGAATTAATCATTTTAAAATTTACTGCATGGAAGTAAAGCACAATTATATATATATATATATATATATATATATATATATATATATATATATATATATATATATATATTACTTAAAATAAAACCTAAATTTAGAACTTATTCTTTTTGAGAGTACTTTCTAATAACTTCTTTTAGTGATACATGACTTTTTTTTCTGTAGAAGAAATGATTTTCAAAACTTCTTTTTGTGTGATTTGAGACAATAGAAGCTAACATTTCCAGAAGGTTGAGAAATATTCTCTCTCTCTCTCTCTCTCTCTCTCTCTCTGTATATATATATATATATCAGGTATTACGTATGTAAATTCTTACGTTGAAACGATGTAATTCGGATTGGGAATGTCATGCGTGCCTTGCACATTTAAAATTAGAAAAAGGAAGAAAAATTTTCGTTTTTTTATAGTTTATTTCAACGAAGATCGACTTTTCTGTTTCTTTGAAGTTTCCTACAGTCCAAATCAGACACTTTCCACTTCAAAGGTTTCTAGATTTTAAGACGCAATCGGGAAAAGGCAAACTTTCTTCTTTTGGGTGGGGGGGAGGGGCAGAGTAAGTAAGGTTATTTTTTATCTTAGGCAAATTCCATTCTCTCTCTCTCTCTCTCTCTCTCTCTCTCTCTCTCTCTCTCTCTGAGCGCGTTTAAGGCTCCTGGGCCAGCCAGACCAGTTTCTCCCCAGAGTGTTGCGAGAGGTGCGCGACCAGGTGGCTCCCCACTTGACTACAGTCTTCAATAAATCGTTGGAGACGGGCCAGGTGCCTGGTGACTGGAGGGAAGCCAACCTGACCCCTATCTTTAAGAAAGGGGATCACGAAAGTCCAGGGAACTATCGTCCCATTAGTCTCACTTCAGTTGTAGGTAAATTATTAGAGGGGATAATAGCGGATAGGATCGTTGACCATTTGGATTCCTACAAGCTGCTTAGGGATTCCCAACATGGGTTTAGACGCCATAGGTCGTGTCTCACCAACTTGCTCGAGTTTTTCCACGTCATGTTGGGTGAGTTTGATAAGAGTAGGGCAGAGGGTTGTAATTAAAGGGGTTAGTTCGAGTTGGACCTCGGTCACTAGTGGGGTTCCTCAGGGTTGAGAAATATTCTCTCTCTCTCTCTCTCTCTCTCTCTCTCCTCTCTCTCTCTCTCTCTGTATATATATATATACAGAGAGAGAGAGAATATTTCTCAACCTTCTGGAAATGTTAGCTTCTATTGTCTCAAATCACACAAAAAGAAGTTTTGAAAATCATTTCTTCTACAGAAAAAAAGTCATGTATCACTAAAAGAAGTTATTAGAAAATACCCTCAAAAAGAATAAGTTCTAAATTTAGGTTTTATTTTAAGTAATATATATTCGATATATATATATATATATATGTATGGAATTGTGCTTTACTTCCATGCAGTAAATTTTAAAATGATTAATTCCACTGTTGTTTATCATTTACATAAATGATATCGACGGTGGCATCGTCAGTCGGATCGCCAAATTCGCTGATGACACCAAGCTTGGGGCCAATGTTGGGACGCCCGAAGCGATCGAGCAACTGCGTGTGGACCTAGGTAGAATAGGAGAGTGGTCCGAAAAATGGCAAATGCCGTTTAACTTGGGTAAATGCAAAGTGATGCACATTGGCTACGCCAATCCCAAGTCGGACTACTCGATGTTGGGGAGCAATATCGAGGTGACTGATTTGGAAAAGGACTTGGGTGTGCTAATTAGCAGCGACCTTAAGTTTACGAAACAGTGCGTGGAGGTGGAAAAGAAAGCCCAGAAGCTGTTGGGTTATATCAGGAGGCAATTTCAGTTTCGGAACAAGGAGATTGTGCTCTCTCTGTGTACAATTCCCTCGTTCGGCCGCACCTGGAGTATGCTGTGCAGTTCTGGTCGCCCACCCTCAGGAAAGATATTGAGAGGCTGGAGCGAGTGCAGGCGAGGGCCACAAAGTTAATCCCTTCCGTTAGGCATATGGGCTACAATCGACGGTTACGCGCCCTGAACTTGTTTTCGCTGGAAACTCGGAGGCTGCGCGGTCAACTGATCGAGGTTTTCAAGTTATTACACGGGTTCAACGATGTCGATTTTAGAAGCATGTTTAGTTTAAATAACGCAACTCGCAACAATGGTCGGAAGTTGGATTTGAAACGGTTTAGGACTAGTGTGTGTGGGAATTACTTTACGTATAAGATCTGTGACACGTGGAACAGGTTACCTTCAGAAGTTGTGAACAGTTCCTCTGTGGATTATTTCAAGAAAAGGTTAGACCAAATCTTGCACACTATTTGAGTGTGTAGAAAATTTTCCGTGGCACCCGTTGCCATGGTACAACCTCGGTATGGGCCGCAAGGCCTTTTGAGGTACTTCTTTTCCTTGTAACTCCTTGTAACTCTCTCTACAACTTATTTGGTCTTTCTAAAACCGAAAATAATTATGCATAGCTGGAAGCATGTTTTATGAACCAGAATAAATGATTGTGTGCGGCTTCTATACAGCAACCCAGTCGTGAGAAGGGCCATAAAATGAGTTCTTAAAAAAGGGAAAGAACCATTTTTTGTCTTCAAGTCCTTCACTTTAAATGAAAATCTCAAGAAAACACACAATTCGCATAATAATAATGCATTAATAATAATTTGAACCTGTACCTGTGTGTGTGTGTGTGTGTGTATATATATATAGAGAGGAGGGGCGACAAGCTTGACCTTCGCGAAATGAGAAATCATCGCGCGGAACCTTTGTAAGGTAAGGTTATATATATATATATATATATATATATATATTTACGTCTTCCTGAAAAGTGGTTTCCTTCTTCATATATATATGCGCCTCGGTGGTGTAGTGGTTAGAGTCGCTGACTACGAATCCATCGGCCCTGGGTTCGAGACCCGGTGACGGCATTGGGCGCGCAGCAAAACCCAGCTGTTCATCCTTCCACACAATTAAAGAAAGTGGTTGGTAGATAAATGGGTACCCTGGGTGGCCTAGTGGTTAAATCGCTGAGCTGCTGGTGGGGCGTGGTTCGGATTCCACGTTAAAGTGTAGGTGTAAGGTGGAGTGAAAAGCTTGGCCTTCGTCAGAATGAACAATTCAGGCAGAAGCTAACCAAAGGTTTGTGTGTATATATAATCTGAATTCCGCTCCAAGATTTTTTTCAAAACTTTAGAAACAGGTGTTAAACAGCATATACAAATTTCTTGTAAAATTCCTGATATATCACATATATCTAACCAGCATAAATTTCACTAAAGTTGTACAGAAATTTAGGAAAGAATATACAGGGTATTAACCCATTAGTGCCCATTGGTAGAATTTCCTACCGACCAAATTGTTTGTCATTATTTCATCACTTTTTCTTGTATTCACTTGATCTTCGGTATGAGTCATTGATATGACGCAATCTAAAAGTGATGCAATAATGACAAACAATTTTGTCGGTAGGAAATTCTACCGAAGTGTATTAATCGGTTATTATTATTATTATCTAGTAGTAGTAGTAACAGTAGCATATTGTTTTTATTTACGCAACCCATTAAACATGGAAGGTTTAATTCCACTTCCAGGCTAATCAGAAACATTTAGTTTTCCAAATGCCAAATTGAGCTCTTATTTGGCACTTTCGTTGTTCCAGATTCCTTCCTGAATGCCGTTTGGCACTCCTTGTATGGCCCGAACTGCGTGTAATATTTCACCATTAAAAAGTCGTTCCTGGAAAGAGAATGGCGCGTTTACGGTAACCTTTGGCAGGAGGACTGTCTACCATCTTATTCCGATTTCGTACAAGAGTGAAAATAATATCGTACATCGTTCCGAGTTTGAATACGAGTTACGCATGGTTGGAACTCGCTTCATGAGAAACTTACTCTGTAGGAAGCTAAATCATGTTTAATATGCCGTACATATAATAAAGTCACCCTATATGTTAGAAGTCAGGTAAAAACAAAATTAAACCTTACAGTTTAACTTCATTCAAAACGTCAATACAGATACTTGACTGATAACTGGTCTATTTTACCATATATACAGTGTATATATATATATATATATATAATGGCCAAAAATATATACAGTAAGGCCTCGGTAATCCGATCCCACGGTATTCCGATGCTCCCTTGTTCCGACTTTAGACCGCCGCATTGCCCCGAGCTAATACGACTCTCCCTTATTCTGATGCTGGTTCCCCAAAAATATAAATTTTAGAAATGATGATAGAAATAAAAAAAAAACTAGAAAAATTGCATACTCAAAATTGCAAATATAAGTTGCAATCACCCGCAATTGACCTGGATTCTCATGTTGTTTTTGTTGTTGAACAACTGCAAAGTGATGACAGTATACCACTTTATGAAACCTTTAGTGTGGTAATTAATGGCATGTCTGTATTTCTTTTATAAAAAAAATTGTTTAAAATGTATATGTAGAGTACTGTAATTAAGTACTATCAACATGACGACCCTATTGATCGTTGCAAGACTGACTGCACGGACAATTTGGCGAGTTGTCTACATTTGCATGTACTCTACTTATTTTAGAATTATTTTATAGGTTTTTTTTTAATTATAATAGTGATATTAGATAGTTTACAAACAAAATATGAGTAACTTTATACAAAGTGTTCAAAACAGCAATATAATTTTCCCAATAAACTGATAAACTCATTATATGAGAATAAAAACCCACTCTAATAGACAGAGTTTATTTCCACGACAGTTTCGACGCCCACTGGCATCCTCCTCGGGTGGATACAGAAACACAAATGAAACAAAACAAGAGGGAAAAACAGTTCAGGGATCGACCGTTAAGAAATTCGCACCTAGGTCTTAACGGTCGATCCCTGAACTGTTTTTCCCTCTTGTTTTGTTTCATTTGTGTTTCTGTATCCACCCGAGGAGGATGCCAGTGGGCGTCGAAACTGTCGTGGAAATAAACTCTGTCTATTAGAGTGGGTTTTTATTCTCATATTTTGACCTTCACGTAAAAAAGTGAAGTTTTTTGCATTTATGATAAACTCATGATAGCTTAATGGGGAATCCCCACTATTTCGACTTTTCGGTTATTCCGACCCTCCGACCGCCTAATGAAGTTGGATTAGCGAGGACTTTATATATAGATAATACTTAGTCGGATTAGCGATATATATATATATATATATATATATATATATATATATATATATATACATCCATCGGATCGACAATTCCATAACATCGACACACTAAAAACCTAACCTAAACTATCTTAATCTAACCAACAATATACTTGTCGATAGAATATCAAGTCAGCCAGATGTCGTTATTCCATATATATATATATATATATATATATATATATATATATATATATACAGTATATATATATATATGGAATGTATATAAGGCATTATACCTCTTCTATACGATATCATAAATTTGATATTGAAGCATGCAAGATAGTGCAGTTTCTTCAGGCAAATACAAACCCCAGAGATTGCGTGTGAGACGTCGCTATACGCCTCTGTTATTTCGTTACCTTGCTTGTTTCAACATCATAAATAAATAAATAAATTTTATATATGATGCAAACCCACAAGGAAAAAGAAAAATTATTCCAAGGTCTTTCGTGTATTCAGCAGTACACCTCGTCAGGGAATGAATTCCCCGACGAGGTGTACTGCTGAATACACAAAAGGCCTTGAATCATTTTTTCTTTTTTCTTGTGGGTTTGCATCATTCATTTATTTCACGTGTTTAAGTGTGAAATTCATTTATATATATATATATATATATACATACACACACACACACACACACACACACACACACACCCCGAGTGTCCCAAAAGTCAGTTTACCGAAGAAAATGTTCTCCTAAGGTGAGTTTACTCCAAAGAAAAAAACTTGTTTCATAAACATATTTACAAAACATAAGAAAACAAAAAAAAAATTTCTGAAACCTATTTACAAAACCTGAGAATAGTTCTGGTTCCAATAACTGTTCAAAATGTCGTCCATGTTGTTCGATGCACATCTTGTACCTGTCAACGGTTGACCGGCAAATTGCTTTACATAGTTCCTTATCATTGCTTAAGAGCTGGAATTCTTCACAAATGTAGTCTTTAAGGTCCTGAAGACATGCTGGCTTTTTGTTGTAAAAAAAATTGTTATAATGTTTAGAATAATCATCAGGAGAAAACATTTTCCTCGGTAAACTGACTTTTGGGACACCATATATATATATATATATAGTATATATCAGGTCATCCCATAAGCAATGTCGTTTTTTAGATCGGAATTTGAAGGAAAAAAAAACTCAACTGAAACTTTTTAATCTAGTATATATTTTCCATCGGAATCAATGACACTCTGCCAACGTCCTACAAGCTTTTCAATGCCATGTTTATAAAATTCAGGCGGTTTTGAGGCAAAAAAACGTACAGGTCATCTAAAGAAGTATACTGTTTCTCGTCAAGATAGTTTTGCAGACTCCTGAAGAGATGATAATCTGAAGGCGCAAGGTCTGGAGAATATGGAGGATGTGGAAGTTTTTCCCACCCAAGCTCCTGTCGTGGTAGAACACGATTCCTTTCCGATTAACCAAAGAAGGTCTCTTTTCTTTTAGTGCAGTGTTCAGTCGATCCAATTGTTGACAGTAGACTTGAGCGGTGATTGTTTGGTTGTGTGGTAAGGTTTCAAAGTGTATTACACCACCTTTATCCCACCAAACACTAAGCAACACCTTCCGAAGGTGAAGATTTGGTTTTGGCTGTGGTGTCGCTGGTTCTCCGGCACAAACCCACTGTCGACGGCGCTTAACATTCTGATACAGTATCCACTTTTCATCACCAGTCACTAAACGGTGCAAAAACGGATCTTGGAGTTCACGGGAATGAAGAGCTGTGCTAATATTTACCCGCACCCTCAGATTGTCGACCGACAATTCATGTGGCACCCATTCTCCTAACTTAGGCACTTTCCCGAGTTGTTGCAAATGTCGATGGATGGTGGACGGGGATGAATTGAGTTTCTGGGCCAATTCTTCGACAGTTGTTAAGCAGTCTTCAAGTGCGGCTAACAGCAGGTCATCATCAAACTCAGCAGGGCGTCCAGAGCGTGCTGCATCTGTCAAACAGCAGTCACCATTTCTAAACTTCTGAAACCATCTTTGACATTTCCTCACATGCAGAATATCGTTGCCATAAACTTCCTTAATGTTTCGCGTTGCTTCAGTAGCACTATTCCCTTTTTTGAACTCGTAAAGCATATGCCTGATATGCTCTTCTGATACCGCCATGTTTATGAGGGGTTCACATAAAGCAAAACACACGTCTTCACTGGTCAAGGTCTGTAAAGTATGTAGCGAAACACTATAGATCTCCTCTTAGATATCACCTTCGGAAAATTTATGTTTAAACCGAGTAGGACTAGTTTAAACTTAATCTATCGTAAAAAACGACATTACTTATGGGATGACCTGATATATTTTAGTTGCTTAAACGCCGATTCGCACCGAGAGTGGTACATATCTCGGCGAATATATATATATATGTATATGATGTGTGTATATGTATATATGTGTGTGTGTGTGTGTGTGTGTGTGTATATGTATGTGTGTATATATATATATATGTATGTATATGTGTGTGTGTGTATATATATAATGTATGTGTGTGTATATATATATATGTGTGTGTATATATATATATATATATATATATATATATATATATATATATATGTGTGTGTGTGTATATATGTGTGTGTGTGTGTGTATATGTGTATATATATATATATATATATATATATATATAATATATATATATATATATAATATACACATTTCTTTTTACGCTAATTAATGAATAGCATGACATGGGTCCAAATTCTCATTTAATCTGCAATTTGTGTAATCTGGAAACAACTGAAAATACAGCAATAAGATGCGATTTCTGTCAAAAACTGCACGACTTTATCTGCATGAATTGGGATGATAGGAAAATATCTCTCGTCTCGAACGCGAAACAGATCGTGGGAATCAAATTTCTGTGTGACGCTTGTACACAGAGTGTAAACTCCTTCGCGGTATTTAAAGAAATGGAGAAAGCAAACTCGAGTGTTACAAAAAAGGATGAAATAATGGGGAAACAAGAGTCCGGAAATGTCCCAATGAAAATTCGGGTGGATGAGAGAGAGGAGGAAATAATGAATAACAATATAATAACGAATAACAATAAAAACAATATTATACGGAATGAAGACATAGATGAAAGAAAAGAGAAGTAAAAATTGCGAGGTAGTAAAACTGTCCGACGAACGAAATGATAAAAAGATAATAACTAAAAACGTAGAAAATAAACAGCCAAAGAAAAATAATGATAATACCAAAATTAATAACATTGAAAATAATAAGATAACAAGAAGTAGAAGCGTAGAAAATACCGTATGTAAATACTACGCAAAAGGAAACTACAGATATCGGGATGAGCAATGCATCTATGCACATTCCACATTATGTAACACACATTACACAAGTGGATATTGCAAATTTGAAAAGTGCAAGTTCCACCATCTTACTGTCTGCAAGATATGGGAGGTGCAAATACGGACAAAAATGCCGTTACCACCACCTTCAAAGGAACGCAACGAATGAACAGGAAAAACGAACATCAAAGAACGGTACCAATTTTTTAGACGTAACCAACACAATTCAGCTGCTAAACACTATCGAGCAAATACAAAGTCAGCTGACAAATATAGGAATCCGAGAGCCGGACAAAAGGCACTCACAGAGACGATTCATGCGTTATCGGGACAACAGGTACCGACAAAAATTAAAAGGCAAATTCTCGGAGGACCAAAAGGCAATGAAACCGGCACCACCATTGGAAAACGAATCGGAACCACCTGTATGAGAAAACGATAGAGAAAAAATAATAATAATTCTAGCCAACATTTAGGGCCTTAAATCATTCCCCAGACAAAGTTTTATACCTGAAAGGACTCGTGCAAGAAACCGGAGCAGACTTTGCATGCCTCACAGAAACTCATCTAAAGGACTGCCAGGCGAACTGTGAAAACTGTGAGTTCTGTGTTGACAAAAAAGAAATATAAATTGACAAATATAACATACTCGAGCCGACAGAACAGTGAGACGTAAAGGAAGATGTGCTATTTACACACACGAAAGGCATATGGCAGAAATTACTATAAGTACCTCAAACAGCTACGTAGAATGTGTAGCAGCAAAAGTTGAAAAATTAAATATGGTACTAATTGTAATGTACAGACCCCCAAACACGCCAACCTCAAAATTTTCTGATTCCATTACAGAGGTAAGAAACTGGATAAAAGATCTACACTCTCCAATCCCAAATATTTTTCTCTGTGGTGATTTTAATTTCCCATTCATGAAATATAAAAGGATAGGAAAAATATATGAGTACACCAGGACAAGGGGGGCACACGAAAAGATCAGGAGCAGGTAAAAATGCTTCTAGCTCTAGCTGATGAATTTATGTTAACACAAGAAATAACAGAAAACACAAGAAAAAACAACTGCCTAGATTTGGTATTCACAAACAACAACAACCTAATTGATAATGTAGAAATATCCTCAACTATAATATCGGACCACAACATTATTGAAATAACAACCAATACAAAAGCAACAGGAAAGGAAAGAACACGAACAACAGAAAGAAGCAAATTCGAAATTTTTAATTTTCACTCCAAAGCTATAAACTTGGAAGAAGTTGGATCCAGCATGAAAGTAATAGATTGGGAAACCATTTTCGAGGCCAAGACAACGGAAGAGATGCTAATGACTTTGGAGGAGAAGACGCTGGAAATTGTGGAAAGACATGTCCCAAAAATACAACAAAGAGGAAAGAGAAGCAGGTTCGAAAGACAAAAGAGGTCATTATTCCGAAAGAGAAAAAGAGTGACTGCAAGATTAAGTAACTGTAAAGATAGCATCAGAAAAATATTAAATGATAAACTGCAGAGTATCGATGACGTCATACAGGAACTAATTGAGAAGCATACAGAAAAAGACGACGACGACGCGAGAGAAACGATAATGGTTAACTAAAAGTACTTCTATAATTTTGCAAAAAGGAAGTCGATAAACCATGCGACTATAGGACCTCTGAAAAACGAGAACAGTGCTTTATCTGATGATCTAACAGAAGTATTTGAAATATTGAGAGCTCAGTACAAATTATCTTTCAGTCTCCCAAAAACTGACAAACTGATATGCGATAGAAACGTGTTCTTTGAAGAACTACAAGGGGAAAGTATAATGGACTTCGACTTTACGACAGATGATATTATACAAGCTATAGGGGAAACTAAAAGCACACTCAGCGGCAGGACCGGATAAATGGAATGCCACACTGAACAAAAACTGCAAGAATGCAATCGCTGAGCCCCTATATTGGATATGGAGACGATCACTAGACATGGGAGAAATACCGGGCATCCTGAAGAGCGCGAACATAGTCCCAATATGTAAAGGAGGAGATCGATCCGAGGCCAAAAACTATTGGCCAGTGTCGCTTACATCTCGTCTCACTAAAATATTTGAAAGAATAGTTAGACAGAAAATCTATGACTTTTTGGAAACTCAAAAAAAAATCAATGATAACCAACATGGGTTTCGGTCAGGCAGATCATGCCTATCACAACTAATGGGACACTACGACAACATTACTGCTGCAATGGAAAATAATGGAAACTATGATGTAATATACACAGACTTTGCCAAGGCGTTCAACAAGTGTGACCATGGAATCATAATACATAAACTGAAATATATGGGAGTAACAGGAAATGTAGGGAAATGGATATATAATTTCCTTAGTGAGCGGTGGCAAGTCGTTACAGTACAAGGAGTATCTTCATCAGAATCAGAGGTCCTCAGCTCAGTACCACAAGGAACAGTATTAGCTCCACTACTCTTCATAATCATGCTAACTGACATAGATGAGGACGTTACCAGAGACAGCACAGTAACAAACTTTGCCGATGACACAAAGATCAGTAGAAAAATAAGAAACTCAGAAGATATAGGATCTCTACAAACCGACATGAACAGAATCTGTAAGTGGACGGAAGAAGACAATATGAAGTTTAATACTGAGAAATTTCAACTGTTACGGTACGGAAAAAGAGAGGACCTAAAATCCATGGAATATTATACCCCAAATGGACAGGAAATTCAGAGAAATTCTAGAGCTAAAGATTTAGGGGTTGTAATGACTGATGATGCGAAATTTGAAACACAAAATAAGATAGCAGTAAACAGAGCAAAGAGAGTAACTGGGCAGATATTAAGAACCTCTAAACGAAGGGATAGGAATAGAATGATTCCTCTACTGAAAACACTGATTATACCCAAATTGGAATACTGCTCGGTCCTAACATCCCCATATAAAAAAGAAGACATTAGACAACTAGAAGGGATTCAGAGAAGCTTCACAGCCAAGATCAAGGGGTGCAAAGAACTAAATTACTGGAAAAGGTTACGCGAACTAAACCTATATTCACTGGAAAGGAGAAGAGACACACACCATTATTTACACTTGGAAAATAATTGAGAAACTAGTCCCTAATCTTACTCCCTAATCCCTAATCTTACTCCCCAAACAACGGTGGAAAGAAGAAGACTGTATCGTGTTCCCAAATTAAAGGCTAGACAGGGAACATCCTTAAGCCTGAAAGAAAAGAGTTTTGTTGTGAGAGGACCAAAACTGTTTAATCAGTTGCCCAAAGACCTTAGAACACGAATGGTGTTGCAGTGGACATCTTCAAAAGAAGATTAGACGCCTGGGTCAGAACAATCCCCGATGAGCCCGGTGTACCTGGCTATATGAGGTGAGAGTACAAGAAACCAACTCACTACTTCACCAGGCCAACTCGAGAGGAGGGGGCGACAAGCTTGACCTTCGTGAAATGAGGAATCATCGCACGGAACCTTTGAAAGGAAAGGTGTGTATATATATATATATATATATATATATATATATATATATATATATATATATATATATATTAGTTTCAAGGGACAGGGTTAAGGAAACTATATTTGAACTACATTTCTCTTAACAACCACAAATAGCAGAACAAATAAGGTACAACAATAATAAGTTATTATAATACATACAAACGAAAGATATACGAGCGCTTCCATGTCGATCGTCGTGGATTTATACAAAGGAATACAAAAGACACCAAACAGCAACAGATTATGGTGACGAGTGAAACAGTGGACGTCGTTTGAAAAGGTTGCACGACAGATGAAATAGTTGCAAGCTTGCAACAGCGATGAAGTTCTTGTTGAACGAGTAGTGAGAATCGAAGGTCAAATGAACGGATGTTAAGTGAGGTGAAACTCGAACGAATGAGGCCGAGCAAGAACATGAGAGAAGGAGGATTGGAAAGGAATTTTCGAAATGTCAGTATATATATATATATATGTATATATACACACACACACACGAGAATGCTTAACCATTTATATCTTTGCAAATACGGAAATCCTCTTGTCAGGGGTATAAAAGCATTGTTTGTATATGCGGATTTCAAAGTAATTACGGCTTATTTTGATTACACCGTTTTACGCGAATAATCCTCCCTCTGTTTTCTTTCTTTTTTGTAATCCCAAAACGCTGCGATTTAATCCGCTTTTGGGGCAAAAATAGTTTGTTTTCTATCCAATGAACAAAAGCCTATTTATTACTCGTTTCTATCGCCATCACACTATTTTTTACTCCCGCGCGTAAATGGCCGTAAGGAGATTAATTAAGTCGGGAAAGCGTTTTAATAAAAATTAATAGAAATCTTTAAGAAATATGAGAGGAATTAAAAAATTAAAAGTTAAGAACGTTATTTTTAATGCGATCTCTCTCTCTCTCTCTCTCTCTCTCTCTCTCTCTCTCTCTCTCTCGCTCAGCTGGGTTAAGCGACGTTCTCTCTCTTCAGTAATTGGATGAGTATTCGTCTTCTGCATTCAGATGATGCAGGGACCTGTGGTTTGGATCCTATGTCAAGCGGTACAGGGTGTTCAAAAAGTTCCGTCATCCCCTACAAAATGTACATATTGTAATACCAATTTTATTTTTGTGTGATTAATTGAACTTATATGTGGTAGGTGTAATTTAAGAAACAAGTCACTTGCAACAATTACTTTACAGTAAATAGTTACTAATTACAGTTACTAATCAAGAATATCTGTGTGTGCATCATCATTTTCGTAATAAAGGATGATGCGCCACCATGTGCAGTGTGAGAATCAACGCAGCTTATCGTTTCTGCATGTCTGTATCGCTTAATTCATTAACAAATGACGGGCGGTATGATTTCATGCCGAGATCTTTTGTCATGTGATCTCTCATTGTGGACATGGGGACTGCAAGTTCTTGTGATCGTTTCCGAAGTGATTTTTTCGGTGAACGAGCTACCGATGCAATCACGCCTTCACATTGTTCTGCTCGCGTTGTTGGTCTTCCCGACCGTGGTCTGTCCTTGGTGGACCCAGTTTCAAACTGCTTTTTCTCCCAGCGTAATACCGTTTTGTTTGGTGGGCCAGCCTTATTGAATCTTGTGTTGAAATCATTCTGGATATCATGCATCGTTTTGCCAGTATGTGACCTTTCATGAGCCCATGTGCTCATCACTATCCTTTCCTCCAGCGTGTAAGTGGACTAGTCTGCCATTGTTCACACAACTTTAATACCTGGAAAAGAAAAAAAATGTCAATGAATCACATAAATTCAATTAATCACACAAAAATAAAATTGGTATTACAATGTGTACATTTTGTAGGGGGTGACGGGACTTTTCGAACACCCTGTAGGTCCTTTTCGTCACATGGCCGTTAACGTTACGAAAAAGATTAAACAATCCCAAACATTGTTATTATTATTATTATTATTATTATTATTATTATTATTATTAATTATTATTTCGAACAGGTAATTAGAGGCAAAAATGCTTGCTACCTATAAGAAAAACTTTATTCAATCCGAACCAACATGGCTTCAGGGCTGGAACATCATGCCTATCACAGTTGTTGGACTACCACGCAAAAATACTGGGAACACTGTTTCGAGATCAAAACTTAGATATAATACTTTATATACCGATTTTGCTAAAGCCTTCGACGAGTGTGATCATGGAATTATAGCACACAAACTTAAGAATTCAAGAATTACTGGAAAAGTTGGACAATGGATATTTAACTTTAATGACCAAAAGAACACAAAGAATGATAGTAAATGGAGTCAAATCGAAGTCTAAGTCGTCCTCAGCTCTTCCCACAAGGTACTGTGTTAGCTTTCTTGCTGTTTGTATTAATGATTACAGACATTCATGCAGATATTAATGACAGTATCGTATCGTGTTTCGCGGATGACACAAAGATATGCGAGGAAATATCAAACGAAGATTCATATAGATAAATTACAAAACGACATTGAAACATTATTCAAGGGGGCGGAAGACAACAATATGAAGTTCAACAAAGGAAAATTCCAACTTATAAGATATGGTAACAAGAAGGTCCTACAGAATAAAGGGTACAAAACACTGTAAGCCAAACAGATAACACTAAACCCACAAGTCAGGAACCTTGGAGTAATAATGTCATCAGATGTAGAATTCAGAGGGCACTATAACATTAAAATCGCAACAGCTAGAAAAGTAATGGAAATTATCTGAAGGAGCTTCCACAGCAGAAAAGTAAACGTCATGCTAAAATTATGGAAGAGACTAGTCCTACCAATAATAATTGAGTATTGTTCAGTGTTCACAAGCCTATACAGAAAACGAGACATTGCGAACGTAGAAGCCATACAGAGGACTTTTAAATCTAATATAGAAGAAACGAAAAATGAAAACTACTGGTCTCCACCACAATCCCTGAAACTTTACTCTCTGGAAAGACGCAAGTGGTACATAATAATATACATAATGAAATTGTTTGAGGGTTCTGTCCCAAACCTTAGAAATTAAATACAACGTGTGTATAAAGTAACGCAAGTGAAGAGACAAATCTGAGTTGAATTGGTTCAAACTAGTTTCAGCTTTATAAAGTTTCAGTTGATAAAGTACATGTAATAAATATTACTTGTCCATGTTCACTCGCGCTAATATAATTCAAATCGAATTTGTCTCCTCACTTGCGTTACTTTATACACACCCGGTAGAAACATAGGAATGAGAGAAGAGGCAGATTCTGCACTGTCCCAAGGTGTGACAGGGAACCATGGAAACGATGAAAAATACCTTCAGAATACGAGGCCCGAAATTTTTTATCGAAACACCTCTTCTGGGAAAATTAAATCCATTAATTATAGTCCCATTTACTTATTCGGACTATAGTGGATTTAATTTTCCCAGAAGAGTTCCTTGTTCCACGCACAGTGTGTGTGTGTGGTGTGTGTTTAACATAAAAGTTTCTCAGGGGACCATTCTAAGGATGGAGACTATGTGGAAAAATAAAAACTTGTAAAAAAGGTATATAACTACTTGTATACACAATTTCTGGAACTTACAAGGAAACTTGGAAAGAAAAAAAAAGGTGGGGCAAAATATACGAGGGCCAGTCAATATATTTTGCCCCACCTTTTTTCTTTTTCCAAGTTTCCTTGTAAGTTCCAGAAATTTTGTACACAAGTAGTTACGTACATTTTTTACAAGTTTTTATTTTTCCACATAGTCTCCATCCTTTTCTACGGCTTTTCTCCACCTCGAAACAAGGGCCTTTATTCCTTGCTGGTAAAAGTCCGCTGGGTTCCGCTGGAGCCACTTCTTAACCTCCTCAACAACCTCATCGTCACTCTGAAACTTTCTTCCACGAATAGCATCCTTCATTGGCCCAAACAAATGGAAGTTTGAAGGTGCCAGATACGGGCTGTGATGGCCTTTCTTGTTTGCAAACTGTTGTGTGGTCTTGAGTTATCGTGCAAAAGAAGAACGTCTTCCACTTTTCTCTCCGGTCAAACTCGCTTTATACGTCTCTGGAGTCTCTGTAGGGTAGCAATATATACCTCTGAGTTGATTGTTTGTCCTTTCTTTATAATGTCCACCAGAATCACCGCTTTCATGTCCCAGAAGATGGTAGCCATAACCTTTCCTGCAGAGGGAGCCATTTTGAACTTTTTCTTGCGTGGGGAATCTGCGTGATGCCACTCCATGGATTGGCGTTTTGTTTTAGGTTCATCAAAGTGGTGTACCCAAGTCTCATCCCCAGTCACAATTCGTGAAAGGAAGTCATTTCCTTTTGTCTCGTATCGAACCAACGACTCGGAAGCAATTTCTTTTCTTTGGACTTTGTGATCTTGTCAGTCAGTTCGCGAGGAACAAACCGTAAACACACTTTTGAGTGTCCCAGTTGCTGAATTATTGTATTCACACTTCCTTCACTAATTCCTAGCTCCAGTGATAGCTCCTTGTATGTAACGCGCCGATTTGATCGAATGATGCTGTTAGCACGTTGCACAGTGTGAGATGTCATAGCCGATGCCGGGCGAACGCTGCGTGGCTCATCATCGAGGCTGGCTCTCCCTCTCTCCGATGATCTCGAACGTTTAAACCAGCGTCCAACTATGCTTCGATCAACAACAGCATCTCCGTAAACGTTTTGTAGACGTTTGTGAATATTTTCATCTGTTTCCTTCTCTGCGGTTAAGAACTCGATAACAGCTCTGTTTACGACGCACATCACTGTCAGACGCCATTTTCGAAACTGCGTTAACCATCGGTTTTATACTGTAGTAATGCCTAGTTAAGAATATTAATTTTTGTTTAATTAAGATTATAATGTTTAATATAAATTATAAGGGCGTTTAAAAGCGGTTTTCTACAAAGAGGGAAGGTTCAAACTGGAAAATCTGGTTATGTGAAGCGCAAAAAGTTCAAACTTACGGCCTAAAAGACATTTCAGCCCCATGGCCTATTATTTAGCTAAGAAAAAAGGGTGGGGCAAAATATATTGAGTGCCCTTAGTATATATATATACACATATATATATATATATATATATATATATATATATATATATATATATATATATATATATATATTATATATATATGAAAATTATTTCACGAAGGTAACACGTGAAAAATATTTATGATGAATAAAACCACGAAGGAAAGGAAACACAAAATGGTGCTCAAGCGCTTTCGTCTAATGACATCCTCAGGAACACTGAACTACATAAAAAGGTTAAGCCTATATATAGGTTACAGAAAGAAAAAAAGAAAAAATAAATAACATACATACACACACACACACACATACATATATATATATATATACATACATATCTATATATACAAATACATACACACATACATACATACATATATATACAATAAACAGAGAAGTAAAAATAATAAAAAATTATAAAAAAATTAAAAATTAAAACCTTAAAAGATTACCAGTGAGGCGTACAGATTTTGTAAGGAAAAATATCGATTTTTAGCACAAGATCAAATGGATTATAAAAATAGAAATTTATACTGTCCGGGTTTAACACAATGCTGCCTATGGTCAGGTTTCGATATATATAAAAAAATAATAAAAAAATAAAATGCAAATTAAAAGTTAATAAAGTAGAAAACAAGTTTACCAAGATTTAATGTTTTACACTTCTTATCTATATCTGTTTTAAAGGAATTCAACATAACAGGATCGAGTTGAAAAAGACCTTTGCTTATGTTGAAGTTATTTGAAAGTTGGATAATGGCAGACTCAAGAATATTTCTATTAACAATGTTGCTTGAATGGAATAAAACTGAAGCATTATTCCAATCAATACAGTGGGCTAACTCTGACAAATGGACAAAAAGGGCACTGGACAACTGTCCTGTTCTAACGGAATATTGATGCTGTTTTATACGTATGTGCAAATCCTTTCCCGTCTGACCTATGTAAAAGGAATCACATTGTTTACAACCAATTTTGTAGATAATGCCTGAATTATTGGTAGGGCTATTTTT
>JAJOZX010003120.1:450000-457500 GCA_023014485.1 Bathynomus jamesi
GGCCTATTGCGCTAATTATTTGGTTATTATTAGCCAGCACCATCGGGAGTCGAAGTAGCGTTCGCAGCTCAGTGGGTGGCACCGTTTTCCTATAAACGAAGTGCAAATACTGAAGTTTGGAATTCGAATTCCGATGATGCTGGTAGTAACGGTACAAGCGTTAGAGCAATGGGTTGCATTATAGTTGGCCTGAACGTGGTGCCAGTCTGGCCTTCCTGACTAATTATTATAATGAGGAGTCGAACCTCCGGCATCAGTGCTTATAGGGGTTTTAGCCACTGACCCAAAATGATATACAGTATATTCGGTGTCCAAAGAGGAAAGTCAGAATCTCAACAGGTCTCCGTGTTCTTTTTAATATTATATATATATATATATATATATATACTGTATATAATTTTAACCAAGTAAGCCAAACTAAATTTAATATAATTTAACACACCACACACACACACACACACACACACACACACATACGAGTAAACGTGAACAAATATTTTAAAATTCACGGAAAACGTCAAAGAAAACTAAGAAGCTTTCAATTAAGAAATTTTAGAACGGTTAAATCTGCAAGATTTCCTTTCCAAATTCCAAATTGGATTTCTTACGAGGAAATGCTTGAATTCTTTCTCCGTGGTAAGAATTAAAACCATTTATCATTGTTATATATGAGTTTCATATGAAACGTTTTCTCTTATATCATCGGCATAATGGCCAACTGTTAATACTATGATTATATATATACACACACACACACACACACACACACATATATATATGTATGTGTGTGTGTGTGTGTGTGTGTGTGTGTCGGAGATAAACATGTTCCTTGGGAACCTCAGTAGATAAACAAAAACCAGGACCAAAGCACAATAAGACAAACATTTATTCAATGAGGGCCGAGAGACGTTTTGGAAACGGTTTCAGTCTTGGCTAAAAGTTAAAGTTGAGGAATGGCTTATATGTATGTAAATATACTGTATAAAATTTCGAGGACTTTAAGATCATTTTCAAATGGATTGGTAACGAGTATATTAAAATTATGTAGATGTATTGGGTGAGAAATTATTCAGAGCGAATGATGAATCTTCTGGCTTGGACGGAACATTCAGACATACATTTTCACTCGGAATAATTTTCCGACCCGATGCAGCTACATAATTTTATTATACTCGCTACTCATCCATTTAAAATTGATCTTAATGTCCTGGAATCTTTACACACACACACACACACACACACAAAAGCCATCCCTGAACAGACGATCATCATCCATAAAACCTTATAATAATCAACTAACCAACCAACCAACCAACTAACTAATTACCCCTATAACGATTCATAACTTGAGTTTTATGACGTAAGTTTCACTTGTCACGATTATTTCGTTGTGAAAAAAAATATGTTCATTCGAAGTAAGATTTGATATATATATATATATATATATAGTGTGTGTGTATATATGTGTATGTATATGTGTATATATATGTATGTATATGTGTATATAATATTATAATGTTTCAGACCAACAAAGACCCTAGGATCCACTCATGGCTGGTCTACCTAAGTGTGTTCGTAATCGTGTATTGTGTATGTCCTCCGTGGTGGCGGAGGGGACCTACAATTTTACGTGGGTTCCGAACCACAAGAACATAAGAAATTTATGTAAAAACTGCCGGTAAATTGGCAACGACCAATTTTTACGAAACTAAATAATTATCAATTTAAAACTAATTAATTATCGATTTAAAACTAAAGATAGAATCTCTGGATCCAGAGGATCAAGTCATAATAGACTACTATCCACAGATATGTTACACTCTATATCTATTTATAACGGACATGCAAATATATCAGATCCAAAGAATCCAGTCAATTTCATTACGGTATCCATCAAGTCACGGTCCATATCGATTGCGGACCAAGTCAAAATTTACAACCATATACATTACAATATATACACTTACGAGGAAAAGTGTAGGTGTGGCTGTAAAGACTGTACAGTAATGTAGAAATGTATGTGCACCCATTTTGGGTCTCCCATTTCAAGGTGTTTGTGGGGCAAGTGAAGATCATGAGTTTTTCAATACCTCACAGTACTATGGGGGGGCACCGCTCGGCAGAGGAATCTCTTTAAATGGGGTGTGTAAGGACAGAGAGTATCCCCTAACCCAAGACGCTGCCTCCCTATATCCCACAACACTTGTGTTGAGCTGTGGGATCTATCCCCAGAAAGCCTTAATTTTACTACCTTAAACTATACCCTTTCTATCAACATATGCGTCTAATCGATTTTTAAACATGTTTATAGACGTGCTACTAATTACTTCTACCGGCAAACTATTCCAGCTATTTACTATTCTATGCGTAAAAAAGTTTTTGGCAACTGCTGTCTCGAACCTTCTACTTGTCAACTTACACCCGTTATTTCTAGTCCTATTATATTGAGATATTTCGAAAAAGCTATCTCTATCTACGTTATCGAACCCATTCATAATTTTGAAAACCTGGATTAGATCACCACTTAACCTCCTAGTCTCGAGTGTTGTCAATTTTAACTCCTTAAGCCTATCCTCGTACGACTTTGACCTAAGCGACGGAATCATCTTAGTTGCTCGTCTTTGAACTCTTTCGATTTTGTCTATATCTTTGCGCATATGCGGATTCCAAAATTGGACCGCGTACTCCAAATGGGGTCTAACTAATGATTTATAAAGTGGAACTATAATATCGCGCGATTTGTACTCAAAATTTCGAGCTATAAAACCTAACACTTTGTTCGCCTTATTGACCGCTGCTGTACTTTGTTTCGCTACTTTTAAATCACCAGTGACTATAACTCCTAAATCTATTTCCTGCTCTACGCTTGTTAAATCTTTCCCTGACATACTATACGCAAAATTACCGTTACGCGAACCTACAGTATATGCAAAATTTTGCACTTAACGTTAAATCTCATTTGCCTTGTGACTGACCAATCAACGATTTTATTCAGATCTTCCTGAATTTTACCTCTATCTTCGTCATTAATCGCCCTACCACCCAGCTTCGTGTCATCCGCAAACATTGAAACTGTACTGACTAGGCCGACATCTAAATCGTTAATATACAGGGTGTTTGAAAACTTTCTGTACAAATTGTAATGGGGGATAGGCAACACCAAGACAAACCCTTTTCGTCTATAAGTGTATGTCCGCTGACGTCACCATTCGGCGCGAGAGGGCGCCGCTGCAATTGGCTAAAAGGTGAAGTGGGCTAGACTCGCTCTTGCCGCGGGCATTCTTAAATCGGACGTAGTACGCGTAACATGGAGCGCTTCACGACTGCTGAGATGGCTGACATGCATATGGTGTATGGGGCTGCCAATGGAAACGGAAGAGCTGCTGTGAGGTTGTACCGACAGCGCTTCCCAAACAGACGTGTGCCAAACCACCAAACGTTTGCGCATTTGCATCGGCGACTGCGAGAAACTGGAACATTCCATGCAAACATGCATGACACTGGTCGGGAGAGAAACGTGCGCACTCCTGACATGAAAGAAGAAATCCTACGGTGATTTGAGGACAATCCAAGCGCAAGCACGCGAGGTGTTGCACGTATCCTCGGTGTGAACCACGACCTGGTCTGGAGAGTGTTGCACGAGCAGCAGTTACATCCATTTCATCGTCAGAGAGTCCAGGCATTACAAACCCGTGTAGCATGTGGATTTGCGTGCGCCCACACGTGAGAATTGTGCATGTTAAACACACCCTCACGTGTGAAACAGGCCTCATCTGAGAACAGCATATAAGCCGGAAAATTAGGCTGCACCGCTGTCTGCTGCAGAAACCAGCGTGCGAATTCCACACGAAGAGGGTAATCCCGAGGTTGTAATGCCTGGACTCTCTGACGATGAAACGGATGTAACTGCTGCTGGTGCAACACACTCCAGACCAGGTCGTGGTTCACACCGAGGATACGTGCAACACCTCGCGTGCTTGCGCTTGGATTGTCCTCAAATCGCCGTAGGATTTCTTCTTCCATGTCAGGAGTGCGCACGTTTCTCTCCCGACCAGTGTCATGCATGTCTGCATGGAATGTTCCAGTTTCTCGCAGTCGCCGATGCAAATGCGCAAACGTTTGGTGGTTTGGCACACGTCTGTTTGGGAAGTGCTGTCGGTACAACCTCACAGCAGCTCTTCCGTTTCCATTGGCAGCCCCATACACCATATGCATGTCAGCCATCTCAGCAGTCATGAA
Source organism: Bathynomus jamesi (assembly GCA_023014485.1). Classification (NCBI taxonomy): domain Eukaryota; kingdom Metazoa; phylum Arthropoda; class Malacostraca; order Isopoda; family Cirolanidae; genus Bathynomus; species Bathynomus jamesi. The sequence continues at coordinate 454,240 of JAJOZX010003120.1, forward strand.
GCGCTCCATGTTACGCGTACTACGTCCGATTTAAGAATGCCCGCGGCAAGCGCGAGTCTAGCCCACTTCACCTTTTAGCCAATTGCAGCGGCGCCCTCTCGCGCCGAATGGTGACGTCAGCGGACATACACTTAGAGACGAAAAGGGTTTGTCTTGGTGTTGCCTATCCCCCATTACAATTTGTACAGAAAGTTTTCAAACACCCTGTATATAAGAAAAAGCAAGGGGCCCAATACAGAACCCTGAGGAACGCCACTCGCTACATTAGCCCAACACGACTCCGCTCCATCAACGACCACCCTCTGTTTCCTGCCTCGCAATCACTCTTCTAGCCAATTTATTACTACACCCCTGATTCCATGAGCCTTAGTTTTTTCAATGAGTCTTTTGTGCGGCACGGTGTCAAACGCTTTTTGAAAATCTAAATACACTACATCAACCGCCCGATGTCTATCGTAAACGTCAACCACGCTTTGGAAAAATTCTAAAAGATTAGTTAAGCAAGATTTGTTTCGCCTAAATCCGTGCTGCGTATTTCTAACTAGCTTATGCACTTCTAAGTGTTCGACTATACGATCCCTATTTATTGATTCCAGTAGCTTACCTACAACAGACGTTAAACTGATTGGCCTATAATTTCCCGCCGCACCTTTATCGCCTTTCTTAAAGATAGGTGTTACGTTTGCTAACTTGAAATTATCTGGTACGCACCCCTCAGAAATAGACGTATTAAAAATCTTTGTTAGCGGCACAACAATGCTATCTTTTAATTCTTTTAGTTGTATAGGATATATGGAATCCGGCCCCGGTGATTTACGCGTTTTCATTTTATCAATATAGCGCGTTACTTCCCCTTCACTAACGACTATATTATCCAAAATATTACCATTAACAAACGGTATTATGTCCGTGACCGTAGGGATATTTGTTACATCTTCTATAGTAAAAACTGACGTAAAAACTTCGTTTAGCAAGGTAGCCATTTCCTTTTTTTCAGAAACTAGATCTCCGTTTACATTTTTCAAAGGCCCCAAGACGCTTTTACTGGATTTCTATTATTGACGTATTGAAAGAATCGCTTGGGGTTTTCTTTACCGTCACGAGCTATGGAGATTTCAAATTCGCGCTTGGACTTTTTTATTACACTTTTTGCTTCACGCCTTAGAGATATGTAGTTGTTTCGTAACCACAAATTGTCTTTATCGCACTTATGTAGCCTATAAGCCCTATCTCTACTCTTTATAATGTCTCCTACTCTAGAAGTAAACCACAAGGGCTTGTTGTTTACTTTCGCACGCTTAATTTTGTACGGTACACATTCCTCATTTATAGTCCTAAATACTGTTTCGAACGATTCCCACATTAGTTTTGCGTTGGAGCTCCCCATCACGTTTTTCCAATTGACGTGTGAAAATTTATTTCGAAATTTACTAAAGTCTGCGTGCTGGAAGTTAGGAATTTTCGTCGAGTTAGCTGGTTTCGAGTGACTTACTGAGAGGACAAACTCTTCCATATTGTGATCGCTATTGCCCAACGGTTCTATTATTTGAAGATCAGTAATTAGCCTATCATCCGTAGTTATTACCAAATCTAAAATACTGTCCGACCTCGTAGGTTCCCCAACCTTTTGAATAAGAAAGCTATCCTCGAGAAAATTAACTAAACGATTACCTTCCGCGTCTCCCTGCATTGTATCGTAATTTACGTTAGCGCAATTAAAGTCACCCATAACTAAAGCCTGCTCACTACCGATAATTATTAGCTTTAGTTCACGATATAACGCTTCGTCCGTATCAGCTGTTTGATTAGGGGGCCTATATATAACCGCAACAACAAGTTTGAAATCGTTCAATTTAAGTTCTGCTATAGTCGACTCTATCGGTTCTGGAATTGTGTGCTTTACTTCTATAACGTTCGCTATATTATCTTTGATATACAACATAACACCGCCTCCTCGCCTACCTATATATATATATATATATATATATTCTGCGTTAGGATATAATTTATTATAACTTCATTAAAAAAATATTGGATCTTTTCCTTTATGGCACCCCCAATTTCTTCTTTTCAGTTAGTAACAATTTTGAAGGTTAATTGAATGCCCGGCTACGTTAATTGAATGTCCAGTTAGGTCAATTGTACGCCCTTGACAATTAGTTAAGTTGTGATATTTTCGTTAGTTTTAACGAAAATATCACGACTTAACCTCACCAAATGTCAAGGGCGTAAACAATAGGGGTGCTATAAAAGATAAGATTCGAAATATCAAATACTATATAAGGCACGTTTTTCCTTAGTTTCTATACTGTGTGCTTCAAAGAGGCAGTGAATTGTAGGCTTTATAGTTCATTTATTACGACGAATAATGACAAATCCGACTGCGATAATTAAAACGAAAGCTGTGAAAAAGTTCAATATAATTGCTGGAAATATTCTCGTTTTGCCTCAAAACAGAGCTCAGTGAAGTCTGTTTCATGTTAATACATGCGCTCAAGGTTATGATGACACAAGGAATCTCTGCCTTTAATTTGTTTGCAGAGCCTGTATAACCTACTGTTCTATACACGAAGTTTTTAAGTTTACCCTAACTTCTATAGCCTTCAGAGAAATTTCTCAGCGCCCTTAGATCAGTGGGTAACATCGTGTCCCTATAAATAGTGTCGAGGATTCGACTCCCGATGTTGTTGGTCAGTAATAATCCAGGAGTTAACGCAATGGGTCACGTGATAAGTCTGGCTTGAGCGGTGTTCCAATTTCTGACCTTCGTTACTAAATTATTATTCACATAAATTTTTGGGGAGAAAAATTTTCAAGTAAATTTCAATAATTGACTGGTCATGTGACAAGATTCCCAAGAACCGAAACACGTTTTTTAACCGAAAACCGAAAACTTTTGTAAGTTAAGTTAATTATGGTTGGTTTTATGGAGCGAAACGAAGTATCTATTACGTTTTTAGTCGTCTTCGCCGAGAAATTTTACTAAGTGCATTAAATATTATTTTGATTTACTATTCTAGTATTTTTTTTTAATCTTTTTTTAATCTTTTTTAATGCAATGCAAAGCTAGTTATTTTAAAATTTTAATTTTAAAATTTTAATTTTAAAATTATTTTAAAATCGAGATGACGTATATTTTTCAATTTAAATTTTTTCCTTCAGAGTTTTTTTTGTTTTATTTAAGATGAATCCGTTTGTCCGTATGTGTGATCTATATCCGATCTATTCATTTGTAAGTCTGCGTGGTACTTAAGATGTTCT
>JAJOZX010003120.1:462500-500000 GCA_023014485.1 Bathynomus jamesi
TGCATATAAAAATTGTCATGATAAGGAAGGGGGTTACTGAGATATTAATTTTTAAAAAATGCGTCATTTTTTTCGGACCACCCATATAACTTATATACTCGTATATATTTTTTCAACCTTTCAAATGTTCCGTGCGATGATTCCTCATTTCATTCACGAAGGTCAAGCTTGTCGCCCCTCCTCTGATATATATATATATTATATATATATATATATATATATATATATATATGTGTATGTGTGTGTGTGTGTGTGTGTAAATCAGATATTGTTAAAACTGTTATATCGTTTTAGGTAGTGAAGATATATTCCGACAAAGTTGTTTTGAACTACTGTACTACTGTGACCAGCAAGGTATCTTCGCTTCCATAAAATAAATTTTTAACTAAACAAAAATGTCTAAAGTGTCTTAATTAAACATCGCTTTTATTTGGTTTACCCAAAATTCTTATAAAGAAAATATTTCCCTCTCTCGTACATTCGTTTTACCCTTTCTCTTTGTGGCACAGTTCCGCCAGCCATTGAGGTACTTATACCTACAAGCCCTCTTCTTTTACTTTTTTTCTGGGCTCGCGCGAGCGAAGATTCTCCCTATTATTCTTGCTTCTGTTTCGTTTCGTCGTCCTCATTTAAAGCACTCGAAAGATTTCATTAAAAATTATTAAAAACAGGAATTCCTCTTGTGGAAAACTCATTATCTTTGAGGTAAAATCCATGTTGGCAAAAGTACTCTTGCGAAACGCGTTAGAATTCCTTTGTAATGATACGTCTTATGTACACACAAATTATTATTGACGTTTCTCTTGCCTTCAATCCGGATATTAATGTGGGGTTTGGATAATGGTAAAGGAGCCGACGAAGCCGTAAACTATTCGTTTACTATTCGCTACTATCTGTTATTGGCAAACAAGTCTTTTCAACCAGTCGCATTTTTAAGGAAAAACAACTGCACCCATATATGCTATTGGAACGACAGAGAATATGGGTTAAGAAATCTGTCCATGCAGAAATTTTCGCCGTCCGCGGAATTCGATCTCTAGTCCTTCAGAATGCGAATACGATGTTCTACCACTGAGTCATGCCAACCATTTATGCACGAGTGAAAAGTTTTTTGGTTTACCAAAAAACTTTTCACTCGTATACAGTTTGTGTGTGTGTGTGTTGTGTGTGTCATTGTTTTCAGTTTGCCTCGGTTATGTTAAGAATGTTGGAAATAAGTTTTCGGAGTAATAACAATAACTGGTATACAACGCTCAGGCCAACTAACGCGGCCCATCGCGTTAATTCCTGTATTATTATTACCAGCACCAGGGGGGATTCGAACCTCCGACCTCAGTGTCTTCACTTCGCTTATATGGAAACGGTGTTACCTGCTGGCAGTTTTCGTAGCACCACTGGAATTCTCTTCCTTCATTCTCACTCTCAAATCCAGCACCAGAAGGAAATATTTATAAATAAGGATTTTTTTTCTTTTTTTTGTTTGGAATATCAAAGAATTTACTGTAACATGAAAGTCAGTCGTCGTCTATTTTTGTCCGATACTTTTATCAAAAAGTGTTTGATATCTTCTTTCACAGACGCCTAAAAATCAATTCGCCGTTTATATGGGATTCTTTGAGGACCAAGGGACATATTTGTCCCACGGAAATAATAATATAAATTGTACAATGATGCAACGTTTCTACAAATACATCTACATGTTTATACAGGTATCGTTTAGTTGTCGGAAAATTAACCCAAAAATGAATGGGTCATTTAAGTGACTATAGTTACTAATATCTAATTGTAAATAACAATAAAACTTAAACTTTTAAGTTCAAAGAAACGTATACTGGTCGTCAAAGGATTAAATCCAATAATTTTTGTTTACTCGTAAGGACTATACACTATTAATTAACCTTTCATCTGATTTATATATAAAAAAAAAAATTTTTCATTTTGGTTAATTAAGACGCGATAATAACGACTTCATGGGTGAGTCTGCGTTGGATTTACTTAAAGGGGAGATGAAATGCGACAAAACGCCTTTAATTAAAGATACTGCGCTCATTTTTCTCCCATTTTAGGAAAATTTCTATTTGATCCAGTTAGAGGTTGAGGAAGGAGGTCGTGTTTATGCCCAAATGTCAAGTTATATAAACTGCTAATTAATGTTTAATTTTGTTAGACCAGTTTCATGCAAGTTATTTTATGTATACAGTGTGTGTGTGTGTGTGTGTGTGTGTAGATATATATGATGTCCCATAAGTCCGGTCTCGCAGGAAAATTTATTTTAAATGAAATTTACAAAATTAATACATTAAAACTAAAACAAGGGTTCAAATTGATGTCTTGTTTTGGGACCGTTTTATTTGTTGCAGGTAGAATAACATGCAGTGGCTAATATGGAAACGAATTGCACTCCTGAGGAAAAAGCGGAGGTCTTTTCCTTACGAGTGTAATTTTTCTATGCGACCGGACGTATGGAACACCATATATATATATATCAGTGGCGATTTCTTAATGAATGCAACGCATGCAATGAATGCATGCGTTAAATATGTTCTCTTTTCAGATCTAAGTAAGGATTATATAATTGACAAAAAATATTTTCAGAAACTAAAAATAGGCTAAGGCTTCAATCACGCATGTACTGGCTATTGGGCGGTGTAAACAAAAATTAATGTCTTATTTCATTAGACAATTAAGAACATTTTTCTGTACACAGATCGAAATACTTGTAGCTAAAGCATTCACTAATTCAGTCTGGGTACAGAAAAATGTTCTTAATTGTCTAGTGAAATAAGACATGATTTTGTTTACACCGCCTTGCCTTGGGCAATTTTTTAAGGAGATTCTCACTATCCAAAGATATTTTTTTTTGAGCCTCATAGCTAATTTCAAAAGGCAATGTTTTAAAATATGCTTAGAAAATTTACTTAATATTTTACTAAAATAATTAAAAAGCTTTGTTCTGAGTTTTTTTTAATTAATGAAAATAATACGGCATGCATTCAGTTTTATAGGTGCATTCACCAAAAAGTAACATCTGGCAATTCTGACAAGGCTTCTTTCCAGTACCACAGCCGCAAGCTTCACTTGTGTTCGGTGTTCCCTAAATAAATTATAGCATTGTAGTGCCCATAATGACTGACGATGTGTTTAATCAATTGAAGACTAGAAGATTTTACTCACTCTCTTTTGATGAGAAAAAGCGCATATTGAATAATGGCAGACCGATTCCACATTTGATTTAAGCAAAAAAATAAAGGCTTCACTAGGAAATTTAATCCTAAGCTGTATGATGATGTTCCCTGGTTATGTGGAAATATTTCAAATAACAAATTGTACTGTTGGTCGTGTTTCCTATTTTCAAGAGATACTCTGTGTGGAATTTCTGTTAGTCGTGGATACGACGATTTAAACAATTTACATACTGCAATTTCTCGCCATGAAAAATCTCTTGCTCACATAAATGCATTTGTTGATCTTAAACATTTGGAAAGTCAGAAAGAATTGATTTAATACTCGACAGCAGAAATCAGTTGCCATTTCCAGACATAACGAAGAAGTTAATAAGAATCGAGAAATTTTGAAACGTTTGATTAGGATAACATGTTTTTTTAGGTATGCAAGAATTAGCATTTCGCGTCACAATGAAGAAGAAAACGCTGACAATAGGGGTAACTATATTGAATTTGGTAATTTTGTATGGGAGAATTCGATGAAAAGCTTCAAAACCATTTAAAAACTGCGACTGTTTTTAAGGGAACATCATCTGCTATTCAGATGACATAATTCAATCTATTAGTGCAGTTATGTTAGAACAAATAAACGTGAGCTTATCGACTGCGTATGTGGCGATTTTATTAGATGAAACATCTGATGTCAGCTGTTTTTCTCACTCTCTACTGTTGTTCGTTATGTTAATAACATGGAGAGATTGTGAACGATTTATAAAATTCAATGACGTCGCAATGATAGAAGTGCAGGAGCGATTTCTGATTTATCTATAAGGCAACGGTGAACTGGGCTGTTTGAAAAAAATTAGTTGCTCAAACCTACGACGGTGCTGCTGTTATGGGGAGCGATCTTAATGGAGTACAACAAAGATTAGAGAAACTGTACCAGAGGCTATTTTTCTTCACTGTACGCCCATAAACTTAACCTTGTTTTATCCCAAGCTGTCGCTGAAATTTCCGAATGTAATAATTTTTTTTTCAGTATTAGGAAGTTTGTCATCATTTTTCAGCAGTTCAACTAAGCGAACTTCAATGCTTGACAAAGTTGTTGGAAAGCGTTTTCCCTAACTGGCTCCAACGCGGTGGAACTATTCATCTCGTCTAGTTGAAGAGTTAAGGAAAATAAGAAGATATAATAGATCTTTTAAAAAGCATTCTTAAAACCCAAAGAAAATTTATGAAAAAACAAAAAATAGTGCACGCGGATTGCTTGCTGGTATCGATACTTTTCGATTTAATTTTTTATTAGAAGTATTTTCTTCATTTTTCCTTTTACTGAATATCTATTTAATGTGCTGCAAACAAAATCTATGGATATTGTGTATAGCTCAATCACCGTTGAAAGCACTATGAAAAAAATCAAACAAATAAGGGATACAAAATTTGCAGATATGTGGGACTTGATAACAGAAAGATGTGGTGAACCTGTATGTAAAAGGAAACAGAGTCTTTCTCCACAAGAGAAGTATAGTCAACTATTTCATGAAATATTCGATAATATACTTCTTCAAATGAAAGAGCGTTTCAGTTCAATGGAAAAATTGGAATTCATTGAGCTTTTAGATTGCAAAAAATTTGAGTTCTATGATGTTACTTTCGTCTTTCCCAGAGAGCTTTTGAATCTTTGAAAAGAAGCTACAATTCATTTTTTGAGTTTCCTCGTCTCCGTTCTGAATTGTGTGTTTTATATTCGCACAAATCTTTTGCCAAAAAGAATGTTGCTGAGCTCCTAAAATATCTACTGGAAAGCGAAATGCACAAAGGTCTTAAGGAAATATATAAATTGACGAATTTCATTCTAACTATACCAATATCGACAGCAAGTGTTGAGCGGTCATTTCTGCGCTTAAAAGAATTAAAAGTTATTTACGGAGTTCCCAAAGTGAAGAAAGGCTATCTAATCTTGCCTTAATTTCAATTGAAAAAATTTCATCAAGAAGCTTTGGAGAATCGAGAGTACTTTTACAATTTGGTCATCGAAGAATTTTGCAGGAAAACTAGGAGAGCAGGATTTCAATTCAAATAATGCTTCACAATTATTTAAGGTAAATTTTAAATTTGTATCTTTTTCTTAGATCAATTCGGTAACTACTATATATAAATATGTCTAATTTTTTGTTCGCATATTTAAGCCTAACATTAAATGAACTTTCCTTCAAAGAGGTCCCCAAAAGTTTGTAAAACACCTTTAACTTGCTAAGTTCTATGTAAACAATATGCAAAGTTTGGGCAAGAGGGTTAGGCGGATGTTTTTCTTCCATTCCATAACATTGCATGCCTGAACAAAAATGTCACGAGTCGCCACTGATATATATATATATATATATAATTTTGTGTGCATGTGTGTGTGCGCGCGCGCGCGCGCGCTTATACGTTGTATGAGTATATACTCATATATATATATTATATATACGGTGTATATATATATATATATATATATATTATATATATATATATTTAAATAATTATTTGTACATAAAAATCATATAAGCGCAAAAAATATGAAATTATGAAAACTACCCGAGGACCTTTTCGATAAAAGATGCTAATACTCATAAGGAAGAAATAAAAAAAATCGACGTCTTAATATAAATAAGACCAAAAAATTTAAAAAAAAAATTTAAATATCGATTTTTTTTTTTTATTAAAATTTACAACGAAAGTTTTTAACAGTTAAAAAAAAAAACCTGATTTTGTATTAAAAAAGTGGAAACTACTGTCTTCTCCATTTCACGGAAGTTTATTAATAAAGTTAGAAGAAATGTAGTTTAAAAATTTACTTTTCGGCTCTTCTGTTTTTTTTTTTTTTTGACAATTCTCTCTCTCTCTCTCTCTCTCTCTCTCTCTCTCTCTCTCTCTCTCTCTCTCTCTCTCTCTCGTTGGGAAGATCATGCCATCAATGTATTGCTTATTGGGATTTTCAAAATGGAGTATTTAGCAGTTCCTACAGTACAGCCAGAAGTTTTATATGTGTTACATTTTATATATATATATGATGCAAATCTTCAAGGAAAAGCAAACAGAGATCTCAAAACCTTTCGTGTATCAAACACCTGATGAGTGAGGTGAGGTTACGTCATATCTACAGGGTGTTTCAGGAGGAAAGGTCAATACTTCGGGAGGTGATAGTATCGGTCATTGTGAGAAAATAAGTTCATATGAACATGTGTCTAATTCTGAATGGTTACGGAGATAGAGCTGTTTGAATCTACAAATACAAAAGCATTGTTAATGGTAATCAAGAAAGAGAAACCAAATTACTGTTTCTAACATTTATGTTTAAACATTGGCATTTTGAATGGTAATCAGATACAGAAATGACAAATTTGTTACAGTTTACAATACGTTTTTCGAAAATCCCACCGTCAACCTCATGCACTTTGCAACTCGTATGCGAAGATCGCGTGTTGTTCGTCTGAGTTGATCTTGACGTTCCTTTATGCGGGCAGCAGCATCCAAAATGCGCGCGAGCAATTCGTCTCGTGTATCCACCTTTCTTTTGTAAACTTGGCTTTTCATCCAACCCCACAACATAATCTAACGGACAGAGGTCTGGAGACCTTGGTGGCCATTGAATGGGACCACCGCGGCGATCCATCGACCAGGGAAAGTTTGATTTAGGTATTGCATCACCAGACGGGTAGAATGTGGAGGAGCTCCGTCATGCTGAAAGTACATACCAGCGCGTGTAGCCAAGGAACATTCTCAATAGTCCTGGCAATTTATTTTGCAGAATTCTAGGTAACTTTGTCCTGTAAGACAATTCTCTAAAGTAACAGGGCCAATCAGCTGATCATCGTGATACCGCACCACACATTGCAGAGAAGCGATGTTGAAAATTTGTTTCCACAGTGGCATTTGGATTTTCGTCTGACCACCGATGAGAGTTACAAGTGTTGTTGATACCGTCACGGGTGAAAGTAGCTTCATCGTGTGAACAGTATTAATCGAAGCAATCGGCGATTAGCATTTACCCAATGACAAAATTCAGTCGCATGGCAGCGTCTCCTGGTTGAAGGTGTTGTACACGCTGTACATATGGATGCAAGCCTCCTCACGTAATGTTCGCCATAACCTTATGTGTGGTACACCGAGACATGTAGAAATTCTTCGTGAGTTAGTAGTAGGACTACGCTCTACCAATTGAAGAATGTTTTCCACTTCATCCACATCTTGTTGACCTTCACGTTCAGATGAAACATGAGCCTGGGTTAGTGTACACCCTCGCAATGTGTTGAAAACCCTGGTAAACACTCTTCGATCCGGAATTCTGCGGTTCGGAAACCGTCGACGGTATTCTGCAACAGCAGCTGTTGCATTTCCATCGCAAAAACCGTGGACATACACCATATCTGCATATTTGGCATGTGTGAAGGTGTGTGGCATTCCTAACACTGCTTCAAACACCAAACAATGTCACTCACAACAGTCAGCTGTCGATTGGCTTATGTTACATGCTTACATTACAGCTTACATGGTTCAAGGTTATAGGGGAGGGAAGGGGGAGGAAGAGCTGCGCGCGCATCAGATTCAAACAGCTCTATCTCCGTAACCATTCAGAATTAGACACATGTTCATATGAACTTTTTTTCTCACAATGACCGATACTGTTACCTCCCGAAGTATTGACCTTTCCTCCTGCAACACCCTGTATATAGTGTGTGTATATAATGAAATGAAAACGTATATTAGTTAAACAATAGTCCGTATGCTCGTAGTAGAACAAATAGTAATAGTAATAACTAAAAACACAAATTAATTAAAAATAAAAATATAAGTAATGAAATAAATATCAGCAATGTCGACATTAAGTTGAGGTCGATTAACGAGTACAGCTATTTTCAAATTAGGAGTCTACAAATGTGGTGCTTATAACCTGGACACTACGAGACTATAGCCAAGCCACCGTACTTACTCTGTAGGAAATCACTCGATACAGGACAAATCGTACTCCCATCAAAGAACTGCAGCGTTGACTCCTTGTTCAAAAGAGGTAACGGAGCAACACTCAAGAACTGTCGGCCAGTAGCTCTCACGTCCAACCTAATAAAGTGCTTTGAACGTGTAATTAGAAAAAAGTACTTACTACATACAAGAGAATTTATTCATTTCGAACCAGTATGGCTCATGAATTTAGGCTGACCATACGTACCGTTTTGAACGGGACAGTACCGTTTTGAACGGGACAGTACCGTTTTGTATGGGTTTTTGTATGGGTTCTGTCACTGAAGAATAATTGTAAGCTCAATATGTTTATGTACTTACTTTTTCATGAATACAGAATATTACATAACCCCCGTCCCTTTTTTGCCATCCCATGTCCCGTTTTTGTCTCAAGGAAATATGGTCAGCCTACTCATGATACGCAAATGTTTTAACATAACTCCATAGATAAAAGTCCAAAGGGGTTAAATCGGGTGGTCAAGGTGGCCTATTCAGCGCTGAAGCACATCAACATGAACGGGATGTCGTGTAACTGCATAATCAATTCATTTTTCTTTGATGATTGTACCGTGACTGGAGCGGACATCTTTTTTTCTCCAACTAAGGGCTACTGGAGTTGACATGAGAAATGTAATGTTTCAACTATGCCGTTGCTGTTCGCATCTTTCTAGACATAGCCTTTCCTCAACGCTGGATAGGCCGTTGTGTCCAGACCGATGGCATATCCACCTTGATCACCTGACTGAACGTCTTGGATTTTTATCTGTGAAGGTATGTTTGAGCACGTGTGTAATGTGACAAACCCGGTAGTCTAGCAGAACTCCGTCAAAGAAACAGAGGTCACTGGAGTTATTCCACTGAGCACCTTGCTAACGCTCTTATGGAATTCGAGCGTCGAATACACATATTAGCGACAAAAGATGGTCATCTTGTGAAAGTGTTCTAAACTTGGACAGTTTAGAAATGTAAACAACCAAATATATATATATATATATATTATATTTTGCACACATTTTTATTTGGACAACCTTCATATTCAACAGGTAGAGTTAATAGGATCATAAGCAACATTTTAAAATAAACCACTAAAAACAAAAAAAAACAAAAAATGGGGATCGATGTTGATTTTGCAAAAAAAAGGAAAAAAAGCCCCCCCCCCCTTCAGAAATAAACACGTCGCATCATATATTTATATATTTATATATTCTGACGAGATGTTTTATACATGAAAGACCTTGAAGTCGCTTTATTTTTCCCCGTGAATGTGCATTATTTATCTTCTCATGTTTAATTTTGAAATTCATACCTATATATATATTATCTATATATATATATATTACGGCTTTTTTGCGAAATCGGCCTTTTGCAAAAGGGCTAAGTCTTGATATTTTCGTTTAAACAACGAAAATATCACGACTTAACCTACCCAATCGTCAAGGGCGGACAGTTGACCTACCGAGCATTCAACTAACCTAAATCGACCTTTTTTTTTGCAAAAAAAGGCCGATTTCGCAAAAAGGCCTATATATATATATATATATATATTATATATAATAATAATATATATATATTTATATATATATATATATACTGTATATAAATTATTTCACGAAAGTGACACGTGAAAATATTTATGATGAATAACCACGAAGGGAAAAGGAACACAAAGCAAAGTGGTGCTCAAGCGCTTTCGTCTAATGACATCCTCAGGAACACTGAGTGTTCCTGAGGATGTCATTAGACGAAAGCGCTTGAGCACCACTTTGTTTCTTTTCCCTTCGTGGTTTATATCATCTATATATTTATATATAATATATTATATATATATGTACTGGCCAAATATTAGGAATTTTTTAAAAATTTCATTTTTGGTATAAAATGTTAAATTAAACATTTTAACGTTGAAAAGTTATTTATTTCTACACAAGAATACATGTCATTATTTAGCAATAGTTTAGTACTTAGTTTGACCCCCCTTAGCTGCCTTAAGGGCTGCGACACGCTTCGGCATGCATGAATCAATTTTTTGCATAATTCCTTAATACGTGTAGAGTGAAAAGACTTGAATAAGTCGCTCTATGAGTTGGTGTTTTGTTGTTATCGGCGTTTCATGGATTACGTCCTTTAAAATACACCATAAACTTTCGATTGGGTTCATGTCTGGAGAATTTTCAGCCCATGGAGCAACCGAACACTATTTTCATGACACCATTTTTTAACCGACTTTGCTGTGTGGCATGAGCTGAGTCTTGTTGAAAAATCCACGTCTATTACCATACCATTCCCTTATTTGAGGCAGTAGACGTCTTCTTAGTACTTCTATATACTTGACTTGGTTCATATCCCCTCAACAATGCTCAAACGACTAGTTCATGCACAGAATTGCTCCCCAAACCATGATCTTTTGTGGAAATTTCCACCGTTTTCATCAGACACTCAGGCAAAAATTCTTCTCCAGGCTCCTCTTACACTTTGAACACGATCGTCAAGCACGGCAATCGTTGACTCATCGGAGAACACCACCTGCAATCAAAGAAAGCCCTGTGAAAGAGTCAGTGCATAGCGTATGAAGTACAGCTAAAACGAAGTACAGTATGACTTGCTGCTTTACAGATATTTTTACTGCAGTTTTATCACGTACTGTAAATACACTTCTATGCATACTGTATTTACTGTATTAACATTCTATTTATGTTAAATATTATTCTTACCTGTTCCTAATCCTCACTAGTCCAGTTAATGTGTTCCTTTGCCCATGCAAAACGTGCCTTCTTCATAGCCTCAGAGCCTGGGCTTCTTCCTTGGGCGGTAGGCTTTGAAGCCGGCAGTTAGAAGCCTCCTGTTGACTGTTCTACGACTAATATTGATGCCATCAGCCGCTAGACTACTGGAAATGTTTTTGCAAGTAGCTCTTCTATTCTAAGAGACAAAATTGCATCTGTCTATCAGTTCTTGGAGTCGTTCCCTTTTCTGCCGCATCTTCCAACCCTTTTGGGGCCTACATTTTCTCCAAATACCATTTTTTTCTTAATACGAAGTACTGACTGTGGTGAAACATGGAGTTTGGCAGCGATTTCCTTTTGTTTAAATGTAGAAGAAGTTAATAAAACCTGTATTTGCCCAATTTTCCGTGGACTCAAGTCATTCTTTCGCCCCATTTTCAAATTCACTTAAAAACTGTAACAAATAATTGCCGAAATTGGGTAAATACACTATTTAAATTAAACGGTAGTTACAATGACACGTAAAGAAAGAGAAACACACCCGCATCGCACGACAACCAAACGACAACTGACGAACAAACACGCTTCGTTCGACTAAAGAATTATGCAAAACATTTATTCATGGCATGCCGAAGCGTGTCGCAGCCATTATGGCAGCTAAGGTGGGTCAAACTAAGTACTAAACTATTGCTAAATAATGACCATGTATTCTTGTGTAGAAATAAATAACTTTTCAACGTTTAAAATTGGTTAATTAACATTTTATACCAAAAAATGAAATTTTAAACAAATTCCTAATAATTTGGCCAGTACTGTATATATTATATATTATATATATATAATGGGATAGAACTCAGAACTCATGAAAAAGAAAAAACTATAGTGTTTGTCATTTATCATTACTTATTCGAACTGTAGTGGATTTACTTTTCCCAGAAACATGGATTTTCCATGCACGGTCTGTGTGTATCATATATAGTATATACATACTGAAAATTTCACAAAAGTTACGTGATAATTACATCAAAACAATGCACAAGAAGAGTTTCCCCCCAAGTATTTTCGTATTTATTTCAACACCTCTTCAAAGATCAAAGGCTTAAAACAAAAACGAAGACTTTGTCTTAACCTGTGCCGAAATATATACGAAAATACTCGGCAAACTGTCTCTTATTTTTCCAATGGGTTGTTTCAGTATATATATATATATATATATATATATTATATATATATATGAGTATTTTTCTATTTTTTTAATAATATTTTATAAGTTTATAGATATTAAAATATCAAAACGAGCAAAATAAAAAGCAATTTAAAATGTAATTTATTTTTAAATCCTGTTTAAAAATAAAAATTTTTGTTCGGGTTCGTTTAAAAACTTCAAAATATAATAAAAACAATCCCTCTTTCCCTCCCACACTCCCCCCAACCTCAAATTCCTTCCATTTTTAGGGTTGATTTTCAAGTTTCAATTTTTGTATGGGGGGGGGGGCGAAGTTGAAGTCGAACTATCTTGTCTGGTTGTTTAGGTTAAAATCGTCGTTCATTCTGTACTAGTAGTACTAATAGTAGTAACAGCAGCGGTAACAGTAACAGTATGTAGTGTGAAAATAAAAACCCACTCTACTGGTATCCACCCGAGGAGGATGCCAGTGGGCATCGAAACTGTTGTGGAAATAAACTCTGTCTATTAGAGTGGGTTTTTATTTTCATATTTTGACCTTCACGTAGAAAAAAGTTAAGTTTTTGCATTTAGTATGTAGTGTGTTATTTATTGGTACATGTAACAAATAGCATGACTCACTGAAGTTACCATTTCGTTATTCATTAATTTCTGTATTTACCTTTAATTAACATCAAATTTGACAGGTACAAAACTTTTTTCAGCGAGAGAATATCTTATCTTCGGCCGATGCCTTATTTCAAACATTCACACCTCTCTTCTTTTAAACTAAGATTCTCTCTCTCTCTCTCTCTCTCTCTCTCTCTCTCTCTCTCTCTCTCTCTCTCGTATACATGTATATTGCCAAGTCGAGTGAGTGCCTAATTCATATTCAAATGTTGGATTCCTTTCCCTTTAAATTAATTTATTTTTGTTGATCGAATTATTTTTTTATGGTAATTAAGTTTCAGCTCGAATTCCTAATTAATTTATTCGGAACCACTTCCGTTTTGGGAAATTTAATATCCGGTCGAAAATAACACTTAAGAAGATTTTAATATATAAATAACGCCTTTCGCTGTGTATATATATATATATATATATATATATATTTTATAAGTGAAAGGAGTTAAAAGTGTGAATGAGGGACGACCGAAGTGTTAAGTGTGTGGAGCGAGAGGGGAAGGAGAAAAAGAAGAAGAAGAAAGTGTGAGCCAGTTGATGAATGATGTATGACACGAAGCGATGAGAAACTTCTCGTGTGTCACTTTTCGGATTGAGTGCATAAAATGTAAGTTTGGGAGAATGAAAGTGATGGGAGTGGTTGAGTATGCGCCGTGTGAGGATGAGAAAGAAAGCTTCATAGTGCGATGGGAAGGGTGCCTGAATATTACAAAATGTTTTTGATAGGAGACACGAATGGGAAAGTTGGGGTGGGTGCGGAGGATGAGGTGTTAGAGAAGCATGATATGTACCAGAAGTGAATGATAATGGATGTAGGCTGAAAGAGTTAAGCAGTAAGAGAAAATTGTGCGTAACGAATTAAACTTTTTAACATCAGTGAGTACATAAGTATACCTAGTATAGAACAAATTATTTATATATATATATACAGTAAAAGAAATCTAATAGACTATGTGCCCTTGAAAAGAAGTATGCTGAAAGAGGTATGTGACACGAGTGTAGTGCGAAGAATGAATAGGGGTATCTTTGACCACATGATAATAATGTGTAAAGTGAGGTTATATGGAGATTGGAACAGAGCAAATTAAAAGAAAAGGTCGCTCACGAAAGAGTTAGTGGAAAAGTTGAATGGTGAAAGAGTTAGTGGATGAGTAAAGTAAAAGAGTAAATGATGAATTGAGTGTAAAAGATGCAGATTAAATAGATACGAGATGTGGAGTGTGTACTAGAAATGTTTGATTCGGAATGTAAGGTGTGTGTGTGTGTGTGTGTGTGTGTGTGTGTGGAGTTGCTAAAACAAGTGCTAAAAATAAGGCAACATTGTGGTGGGATGCCGAGGTTGCCTCAGCGGTTGAGGCTAAAATAATAATGGAAGAATATAATGGATTAATGGAATAATAATAGACTAATAATAGACTAATATATACAATACTGTATTTCCACTATTAGTTCGTTTGTGTTCGTTTTTGTACCTTTTCATTTTCATTTTATAATCATAAATTGAACGTAACTTATATACCATTAATTGAATAATATATAAGACTGTATATTGTATATA
Source organism: Bathynomus jamesi (assembly GCA_023014485.1). Lineage (NCBI taxonomy): Eukaryota > Metazoa > Arthropoda > Malacostraca > Isopoda > Cirolanidae > Bathynomus > Bathynomus jamesi. The sequence continues at coordinate 476,796 of JAJOZX010003120.1, forward strand.
AGACTGTATATTGAATAGTATATAACTGTGTAGACTGTGTTATTGTACGACTGTAACATAACAGAAACTAATATTTTAACATTTATTTTATAAATAAATTTATAAATATAAATAAATGAAAAATAAATATCTTCATAATAAATTAATTAATGACGTCACTAATTTAAATTAATTATTTAATTTTGTTATTAGTTCATTTCTATATTTTAAATTAATTAATTAATAATTCTTATTGATGATTTATGAGGCAAGCGATATTCGACACATGATGGAAGAAGTTATTGGTGAACACAGTATATTGATAGTTAATAAACTAAACACAAAATCTCCGTATTGTAACTCATTTAAAGTAATAATTAAAGGTGTAAATGCGCATTTCAACCCGTATAATATGAGTCAATGGCCAGACGGTATTATTGTTAAGGAGTTTATTCACTTTTCCAGGAGATTTGATAACAGGCAAAATAATAATAATAATAATAATAATAATAATAATAATAATAGGCGCCCTAACGGTAATGCCTGAAAGTTGTACTGTGTATAATATAATAATCTTCTAATAATAATAATAATCTTACTAATAATAAATTTTCTATCAGTCATGGCGGATAACTTGTTGAAAATAGTCTCATATAATGTAAGGTCAGTGAGGAATTCAACTGTAGATGTTCATAAAATCTGCGACAGTGCAGATTTGATACTCCTGCAGGAGCACTGGCTACCTAAGCAAGAGCTAAAATTCCTCTCTACTATCCATGATGACTTTATGTACCATGCGTCATCAGCAGTAGACATGTCAGATGAATTAATGTACGGTAGGCCTTTTGGTGGTGTTGCTTTCTTAATATGGAAAAATTTGTCAGATAAAATTTTTAACAAGCGATAATGTAAGGTTGTTAGGCATTGAATTACGAGTGAACAATGATTGCATATTAATTGTAAACTGCTATTTACCATACAACAGCAGCAGTAATCTAGATGAATACATTGATTTAGTGTACAAAATTAAGTCATTATCAGATAACCCCAAATATTCTCACTGTATAATAATGGGGGACTTTAACGCACATGTGAACTCGGAATTCTTTGTAGAATTGGGTAATATGTGCGAGTCGGCCAATTTAAGTATAAGTGATGTAGATGTATTAGGGGTAGCCAGTGGTAATTTTACATACGTTAGCGATATGAATGGTACCACCAGGTGGATTGATCATTGTCTCACAAGTGATAATTTAAAGGATCGAATTGTTAGAGTTCATATTTTGCATGATTTCCTTCTTTCTGATCATAGACCATTAGAAATATTAATTAACGTTACCAATTTATGCGCAACACGACTTAACAAGAACTCAATAGGTAAGAATAATCGCGTCGATTGGTCCAATGTTAATATGCAGCAGAGAATAAAATACAAAGACAGAACATGTCACCTCTTTAATAATTTAGAAATTTTGCACCTTGCCTGTAATAATCTTGCTCAAATGATTCTCACTGTAAACTCATAGATAGGTGTTATAGTAAGATAATATCCCTGTTAAGAGAAGCAGGAAGCCCCCTGATTAAATCTTACAACTATCATACTAAGGTTATTCCTGGATGGAATGATTTTATTGCCCCCTGAAGAGGGAATCGAAAGACGCCTATGATTTGTGGTGCTTTCATGGTAGACCCAGATTAGGACCAGTATACATGAATATGTGTAGAAGTCGGGGTCAGTATAAGGCGGCCATAAGGCGATGTAAACAAGAAGAAGAGTCTATTCGAGCATCAAAAGCTGTGAAGCTCGCATAAATAACGATAATAACAAATTTTGGAAATTTGTTAAGAATCAAACGGGTGTCAAAAATGTCCTCCCCCGACAATCGATGGGGTGTCGGGGGAGGATGAAATTGCAAAGCTGTGGAAAAACACTACTCTAACATTCTTAACAGTGTGAGTAGGGATAATATTTAAGATAGATTGCAGCGAAACGATTGTGAGAGGGACAAGGAAAAATACTTTGATATCATTTTCTGAAGTAAAGAGGTTAATTAAAGAGTTAAAGACTGGTTCTGCGTGTCAGGGGTAGATGACTTATCGAATGAGCACTTAAAATATGCAAATGACGTAGTATGTCTGCATATATCATTGCTCCTATCAGCCATGCTTGCTCATAGCTATATCCCTGCAGAGTTCATGAGGGTATATATCTTGCCCCTGGTCAAAAATAAGTACGGAGACATTCTGTCCAGCAATAATTACAGGCCTATTGCTGTCGCTTCGTGCTTCTCGAAACTACTAGAAAAACTCTTGTTACTCCGATTAAATGATTTCCTATGGACATCTCCTAATCAGTTTGGCTTTAAAAGGTCCCACTCAACTGACCTGTATATCTATGTACTTAGAAACAATATCTAAATACATTGACAGTAATTCAACTATTTATAGCTATTTCCTAGACATACGTAAGGCATATGATAGGGTGAACCACAATATTTTATTTGCAAAACTAGAAGACAGGAAGGTTCCCGTGTACATATTCAATTTATTGAAATTTTGGTATTCCCACCAATGTTTCACTGTTAGGTGGGGCAATGTACTATCCGAGTGTTTTGGCTCCTCTTGCTGGGTGAGACAAGGCTCCTTGCTCTCCCCAATGCTGTTTAATGTGTATATTGACGGATTAATTGCTTCACTTAACGAGGCAACAGTGGGATGTTGTACAGATAACACAAGGATAAATAACTTAGTTTATGCCGATGATATGGTGTTAATAAGTCCCTCTGTTAAAGGTCTGGATAGGCTACTGAAAGTCTGCAAAGGGTGTTCGCAGAAACATGATATTCTTTTTAATGTTACAAAAACTAAGGTTATGCAATTTCATCCTAAAAGCTGTAATCAGCCAGCTGATATAAGGTTTAAAATGAATGGTGAAGTAATTGAGGAAGTACAAGAGTTTAAGTATTTGGGTCAAGCTATTACCAGTTCCTTGAGTGATGACTCGGATATAAGAAAACAATCTCGAAGCCTGTGTGGCTGAGTGTGTGCTAAAGCGAATATGACCATAAGGAACTTTCGATTCTGTACAAGTGAAGCTAAAGACACTCTTTCGCACTTTCTGCAGTAATATATATGGACAGCAACGCTGGGTGAATTATAAAAAAGGTTCTGGCAGAACCCTAAATTTGCTGTACAACGGGTCTTTTAGACTTACAAAAATTACCCCCGAGATGCTCAGCTTCGCAAATGTTTGCTACCCGCAATGTCCCGAGCTTCCCGAAGGTAACAAGACGTGCTGAATACAGTCTAATGCAAAGAATTAAAAAATCAACCAACCCGATCATCCAATATATCCATGAGTCCTGCCATTTATCCTCCAAGCTATGGACTTCTTGGTACCAAAACGTCTGTCTGTAGCTCCACTTAACTTCGACATTACAGTATTATTTCTAATCAATTGTATATATTTCTATCCTTAGTATATGAACTGTCATTGTATTAATAATATTTATCATATGGACTATAGTCTGCCAATAAACCTTTTCATTTTCATTTATATATTATTAATTAATAATAATAATACATATATGTTTTGTCTTTTATTAAGAGCCCAGTAAATCCTAAAGCTTAAGGGCCAAATAAAATAAATAGTCCACTTTCACAATTATTTATTTTGTTAGAATTATTGCAACAACAAAACCCTAGACCCTGTCCCAAAGCTGGGTTCTATCTGCTTAGCAGGTAGCTGCTGAGGGAAGCTATAGTGTTTGTCATTTACCATTACTTATTCGGACTATAGTGGATTTAATTTTCCCAGAAGAGTTCTTTGTTCCATGCACGGTCTGTGTGCAACATATTTATATATACAGGGTGTTTCAGGTCGACCCTAGAAATACCAAATACAATCTACAAATTCCGCCAATTTCCATATTTCTAGGGTCGACCTGAAACACCCAGTATATCGCTACCTTACGTAACATTTTCAACTATAAATAGTCATTTAACCTAATTTAATTAAACCTAACCTAACCTAACCTTCATTATATCCCTTTTTGATGATAATTAATTGTTTTCAATAAGAAAAAGTTGTTCGAAACTATGGCAACACCGCTGATGTTCCTACTGCCCTTTCGTGTCGCGATGAGCTCTGCGTAATCCAAAAGATTTTCGCGGTTTCGTGAGGTATACACACACACACACACACACACACACACACACACACTTGCACAGACTAAACTCCGAAGTATTCGCGTGTAAATGCGGGTGTATCACCAGAAGCGACTTATCACTGAAGGGTGCGGGGCTTCTCTGGGGTGACTTCCTTTCCAGGGGTTACCCTCCCAATGTAATTAATCTTTCATTGCCCCATTCGTGGGTAGGTGCAGGGGCGGATTAACCACGGGACATTTGGGACGTGTGCCCCAGGGCCACCCATATGGTCTATAATTTTTATTGTATTTGAACTTCATAATGTTTTATGTTCACCACTTTATTTCAACATCATTCTACTCTACATTGTCATTTTACTCATTTTACTCATCATACGCTCGTGATTGTGTGTAATAACAAAAATACTCACAATTGTTATAAGTTTTTACCAAGTGAATATATATATATATATTATATATATATATATATATATATATATATATATATTCAGTTTACTCATTTCACCCTTATAAGTAAGGGTCTGGCGGAATAAACATTGAAAATTTGAAATAGACACCAGATGAGAGGCCTGCCACTAGCTAAGTGACCCAGGGCCCTGCAAAAGCTTAATCCGGCCCTGGGTAGGTAGACAAAGATTTTTTTTTCAAACCAATTTTACTCCCTGCAGCCAAGTGATTTTGACTATTTTTTACCTTAAAATTATATTACTTTATAATAATGAACGTGTGTCTGTCACGAGTTTTTAAACCATTATTATGACCTTCACTGTTATTATAAAACACCAAAAAATTTGAATATTTAATCTTAAGTTTCACTTAATTAGATTTCTTGCGTTCTATAATTAATAAAACGGAATAGTTCTTGATCGGAATTCAAATTGGCCTAGGGAAATGGTGAATATGGCCTAGGGCAAGACGAGAATAAGCCTAGGGGAAAGTATCCCCTACGAAGGCCCTAGGAGAGAGGTGAATTTATTTTACTGCCGCAAGTAAAAGTGGGCCCCATTTCTCAAGGGCTCGAGTGGGAAAAAAAATAAAAATGACAAGGGAGTTAAAAAACGCGGTCCTCCGCTGGACTGTGTGCAACCCACTCTCTATGACAAGCTGTTCTCCACTGACTGAATGATTTTCTTTCTGCACTGTGCTCTTTCTCCCCCATCAGAATATTATTTGGATTTCCTTTTTCATTAGGAAAACAATCTCACGTTCCTTTTCCGTTGATTCTGGACATTACAAATAATTTTACATACACTATTTTATTAGTTTTACAAATTCCTATCTGTTTTATATTATTTATTAACTTATTTGACAAGATTAACTGAGTTTATATATAATATATATATATATATATATATATACATATATAATTATCAAGTACTATTTAAAAACTAATACTGTTATGAATACAGGATTCGACGAAACGGGAGGTGGGGCATCACATGACTAACGTCATATATTCCGATACAAACATGTTGAGACCTGTTCGGCTGTTTTCATGCTCTTAATCACTATTCTTTTCCAGGAATTACCTTAGACTTGCTGTATTTGACTTTATATCATACCTAATTTATGTTTTTCATTTATGTTAAAAATTTTACCATACTTTTCACATTATTAATAAATTCCCATTATTGCAATCGCAACATTACTAACGTTAACTGAAAATGACAACTTGATTAAAATCGCTTACCGAAAGCAATTACCACGACTGCAGACAATTATTACAATAGTTTACTTTAATCGCGAACGTATACTTATTTCTAATAAAATCTAATGGAGTTATTTAAATATTAATTTCCGTTTTTTGTTTTCAGATTTCATTCATTATTCACAAAAGTGAAATGAACTCGGGCGCAAATTCTTTCTTCTGCACATTCTGTCTCGCTTCTGATACGTGTATACAGTTTATATATAAAATGGGTTTATTCATTTAAGAATAATTGTGCAAATGATTAATGAGGTTAAGCTGTCTACATCCTACACGTTTCAGGCTTTATTATATATATATATATATATATATATAATATATATATATATATATATATATATATATATATATATATTACTTGGTTAACCTTGATTTTTCTTCCGCCCGAATTGTTCATTCTGACGGTCAAGCTTGTCACTCCACCTTAGACCTACAGTTTAACGTCGAATGCGAACCACCCCCCACCAGCAGCCCAGCGTCTTAACCACTAGGCCACCCACTAGGCGAAGAAGTTGAATGAAGCATAATAGTAATAATAATGAGTGCGGTGAGATGGAGGCAAAACCTGGCGCAGAGCTCAGGCCAACTAATGCGGCCCATTGCGGTAACTCCCGTATTATTATTAATACCAACACCATCGGTTGTTGAACCACAGCCTTCAATGTATTCATCCCATTTATAGAGCAACAGTGGTTACCCAGTGAGCTACGAGCGCTGTCTTGAATGAGGCATGGTCAAACAACGTAAATATTGACCTCGCCTGAACGAACCTTTTTATAGTTCTGGGTGGCGTGATCGGTAGGGAACCCTGACTGTGAATGCACGCGACGAACGAGGGTTCGAGCCTCACTAGCCTCTAGTTTCGCATTTTATTGTTTTTCTGTTTCCGTCACCCTGTATATATATATATATATATATATATATATATACAGTATATATATATATATATATAGGGTAACGCAAAAGTCAAGTCAAAGGAGCGAGAGAGAGTAGATTTTTCCGTTCTATCCGCCACTATTTTTTAAATAAAAATTACTTAGTTAAAAATTTATAATTTATAATTTATTCAGTGATGACCCTTTGACTTCTGACTTTTACGCCACCTCAGGCTGCGCAAAAGTCAGGAATCTGATTATATATATATATATATATATATATATATATATATATCAGAAACTCTATTCGAAAGTTTAAATAAAAGTCAATGAATACTTGGGAATTAGTAGCACAACGTCATTGACGTAAAACAAACCAACTAAATCCCCACTTCATGAGTATTGCCTTATCAGTGACTGCCAGTGTTCGTATGACCAGTTCTCAGTTTTGTCCACGGCGCAAAATAAGAAAATGGATATTTGAGGAGTTTTTGGGTGTCTCTACGTATTTCCTAGACAACGAACGCTAAATGATTATGCTTTCTCACAGTCCTAATATATGAAGGTAATAGAATTTATAGTATATTTTTTACGTCACTAACTTTCGACCTGGAGAGGAGATTGAAAAACTGGTGTCTCCGAAATGTAATATTTAGCAATCCTTTATTTTACATATGTAATAAGAGAGTTAACTAAATGCAACATTATTTTATTTTCCACAAATTCTAATTATATTTGACATTTTCCTTCGTAAAAATAGAAATGAATCTCGGACTTTTGCCTGAAAAGCTATCATGCTTCCCAACGCCGGCATATTCAGATATTAATACTGTAATTAAACTACAAAAATTAAACGTTAATCCCAACATTGCGTAAACCAGTATGGATGTAATGTATATCTGGTGTAATGTGTTCTTTCAGTGCTCTTCCAATATGTGCTCTACCGCGAAAATTTACATTCCAATACGTGATCTACCTTAGATTATTCGGATTAGCAGCAGGTACGTTAGTTAGCCTTATAAGGTTAACTAACGAAAATATCACGACTTAACCTAACCAATCGTCAAGGGCGTATAGTTGACCTAACGATTGGTTAGGTTAAGTCATGATATTTTCGTTAGTTAGCCTTATAAGGCTAGTTTCACGGTAGAGCACGTATTGGAATATGGTAGATCACAGTTTCGCGGTAGAGCACATATTGGAAGAGCACCGTTCTTTCTCATAGATTATTACATCGGTTTCCCTTTTTTCCCTTAATTACGCGAGAGTGAATCAGTGACGTGTGTCGACGTTTCGAATTGGGGGAACGAGAGAGAGAGAGAGAGAGAGTTACAAGGAGTTACAAGGAAAAGAAGTACCTCAAAAGGCCTTGCGGCCCATACCGAGGAGGTACCAATGGCAACGGGTGCCAGGGAAAATTTTGTCTTTCAACTATGCTAGCAGTAGTAGAAAACTGGATAGAAAAGTAGAAGGCTCTCTCCCCACCCTCCCCACCCTCCGCTCCCTCCCTGCCAGAGGCAGGTACGGAAAAAGGTTGAAGAAAATACCTTGACCCTGGAAAAGTAGCCAAGGAAATTTTACAGGAAAGTGGAGAATATATAAATAGCTCTATATTTACCTTGCTCACAGAGACACCGTGCAAGCGAACTCCTGCAGAGTTTTTTTGTGTTTTAATCTTAAACTATCAACGTGTTAAAGTAATTCCCACATATACTAGTCCTAAATCATTTCAAATCCAACTTCTAACCATTGTTGCGAGTTGGGTTATCATTTGAACTAAACATGCTTCTAAAATCGACATCTTTGAACCCGCGTCACGTAAGCGTCGATTTTAGCCCATATGCCTAACGAAAGGGATTAACTTTGTAGCATTTTTCGCCAGTTTCCAATCCACCTACCTACTTCCCCACCAATACCCAGCGCGCGCACTTCGGCCATTAGCCGGCGGTGAGGTACCTTATCAAAGGCCTTCTAATCAATCGCCCTACTCTTATCATACTCACTCAACATGACGTAGAAAAACTCGAGCATGATGAAGCACGACCTATGCCGTCTAAACCCATGTTGGAGTCCCCAAGTAGCTTGTAGGAATCCAAATGGTCAACAATCCTACTCGCTATTATCCCCTCTAAATATTTACCTACAACTGAAGTTAAATGGTGTTATTTATAGAGGTTCCAAGCCTCTCTTCCCACGCATGAGATAGCAGTAGCGTCCTAATCGTAACAGTAGAGAAAAAGACAATACTAAAAGTTTTTCTTTTTCTTTTGCAATCAGAGAACATCCCTAACCTAAGCTAAAAGGACAGAGTGGGATGGGAAGGGGTCCTAGTAACCCACGGGACAGGTTTGTACAACAGACTTCACCCGCCCTCCCGAAAGAGAGAGAACCTAAAGGAATTGGCAGCCAATTTCTCTAGAATCCCACGACTCGGGACCGGAGGGCTGTCACACCCCAAGTATAAAGTTTACAACACCCAGAAGGAACGTGCATAACCTTTATACCCCCTGTGGAGAGAGAGAGAGAGAGAGAGAGAGAGAGAGAGAGCAACGTTTCTGCTGTAAAGTTTTGACGTGCGAAGTTTGAATTCGAACGGAAGATAAACGCACTTTTCGAGTGAATCTTAATCCTGAAACAGATCCGATTTAGATACAAAATAAATAACCGGATATGAATGTCTAATCCGAAACCATTAAAGAAATGGAAAGGTCTAATACTCTATATCCATTTTCTGTCTGTCTCTATCTGTCTGTCTGTCTCTCTCTCTATAATTTAAATTTATTTATTGAAATTAATATACCTGAACAATTTAAAATTAACTTCTTTTTTTTACTTAAACTAAATAAGAACCTTTTATGTAGTTTGTATTTCACGTATGTAAGTAGAGGTTTTGGAGCTATTGAAGAATAGGGACCCCAGCCTTCTTTAGTTAGGCTTATAAGGCTAACTAACGAAAATATCACAACCTAACCAATCATTAGGTTAATTGTACGCCCTTGACGATTGGTTAGGTTAGGTCATGATATTTTAGTTAGTTAGCCTTATAAAGCTAACTAAAGAAGGCTGGGGTCCCTATTTTTCAATAGCTCCGAGGTTTTCCACATTAAATAAGAGTAACTCCCATTTACATAGTTTGCTTTGTCCTGATGCATACATCTGTATGTATACATATATTATATACGGTTTTACAAAAAGAAAAATTACCTAAAAAATGAATCCTTTAAATTATTTTTAAAGTATTTGGCTTAAATGTTTGAAATCCCTGGAGACACAACTTCTTATTTCTGTCAAATTTTCTTTCATTTCGGGACAAAATGGCTTCAATTTACATCTTTTTAAACTTTTTTTTATTACTTATTCAAGGCGAAATGTGTGGAATCTTTTATTTCGTTATTGTTATAAGATCATCATCATAAGTCTCTCCTGCCAATAAACGTTATCATTATCGTCATTTATCATAAATACGAAGGTGTCTACTTATAAATATTCTTTATATAATAAAAATACAATTATAGGAAGTGATTAACAAAATGTACTGAACCTAAAATGTATACACACGAAGGGAAGGAATACAGGATATCACATAAACCATTATACAGTTTCATTTAATCCAACACTTGCTTATGGGATACCTTGTATTGGCTCATAACCTTGAAGTATAATAACTCAAGTTATGTTACTGGATGACGAGTGAAAATCGTTTTTTGATGTCGTTATTCAACCTTCTTTGCAACATGTAGGGTCATAGGTCCCTCCCCACTTCCTTCCTATGTAATATACAGAATTTAATACTTTTTAATAAATAAATGGAGTTTAATGATTATTTAATGATTTGTTAATTTAATTGAAGGGGTATAAAACTGATTACCTATAACGATTTTTTTTTTCCGTTTCGAAACAAAGATGAGACTTTTTCGTTTCACGGGACATTTTCATACCAACAAGTAGATTCCTTCCTTTTGTGATAGCCATAATATGATAGATTTCAGTGCAAAATTGTATAGATTAAAGGCCGGATAACGTAATAAGTCGTGTAAGTACATTCCTGGTCTGTCTGTCTGGTTAAATTAACAGTAAATTTGAAGCTGTTCTCAGAAATTAAAGTCTAAATTAATAACATTTTTTAGGAAAAGACCGTGTGTTCATTCTCCTCCTCGGCTACGCCACGCTGCTTGGAGTAGATATGGCGTTGTTTCGAATAGAAAATACCCGTAAATAAAAACGGGTAATTAAATTAACAAATCGTTAAAATAATCGTATTAAATTCCATTTAATTAACAAATTATATTTTAAAAAATCATTAAATTCTGCGTACTACACCTACAGCTTTACGTGGGATCCGAACCACGGGTCACTACATCATTTGGATGCAGAGGACATCCACCCAGACCCAATCTCGCTTAACTTGGCTGATTGACGGGAAGCGGTGTTACGATGCTGAAAGTTTCCTAATTTATTGCCTGTCTCTCCTTCCCCTTTTACCATTTTATTTAAGTTCGTTTATTGCACTGTAAATGTATTTATATAAAGTTCTGCTATTATTTATTTAACAACAATACATATAAAAGACTTTGTGTATTCTCTAAATGAGGATAAAGGGATGCTGATCATATACTGATGTTCCTATGATGAGCTTAGTTGGCAATGCTTTCTTCTTGCTTGTATAGACAAACAAAAATTAATATTTCGGATCACCTGAAGATCAGGGTCCCCCATGCATTCTTGTTTTTTGCTTTACAGTACCAAATATAATAATAAATTAAATTGAATGCCCAGTTAGGTCAACTGTACGCCCCTGACGATTGGTTAGGTTAAGTCGTGATATTTTCGTTAGTTTTAGATATCATTTGGGCCTTGATCTTCAGATGATCCAATATGTATTTCTTGTGACATGTATTGAAACGCTATTGAGAATTAAAAATTAAATATTTATACCATAATCTTAAAATATCCTGATGAAATGAAACCGCATAAGTTCCCTAGGCTGGGAAATATGTATGCCCTCGCGTGTTGCAGCTGGATCATTTATAATTTTTTTATAACAAATCACTCGAGGAAGAAACGATCCTTCATGAGGCCCAAAACTCGGTAAACGTATAATTCATCAACTGGACCCGCTTAAAGTAGGCGAAACAGCTCTGGCCTCCAAGTCTATCATAAGGAAAGATTTAAATAGATCAAAATGCGTTCTAAGAATTGATAAAGACTTAAAAAAAAAAAATTATTTTACCAAACAAAGGAAAATGATGAGAAATATATGATAGAACTTTTTAAGATACTGAAACGATTTGGTAAGATTGTTGTGGAGAGTCTTTCTGAGAGACAACTTATCTTTAATTAGAGGTATAACGGGAAAGAGAATCTATATATTGAGGTTGGAATTTTTTTTGTGCTATTAGATTAGTGGATGAATTGAATAAGTTTTCAGCTCGGTAGTTTTTATTGATAAAATAAATACATTTTAAATTAAATAGACACTATTTTTGTTTGATTATGTTCATATAAGGCGACAGTAAAGCCCTATACGTGTCTATTTATGAATCAACTCTACTCTTTCAATAGCAATGGAACTGTAATGGTCCATCGGAAATAATGTATATCGTATTAAAATGGCACTTTCCTGCAAGTGCTTTTACATGGTTATCAAAGTTTAGTTTAGTTCTCGGAAAAGGACCCGAAAATGTGAGTAATGTAAGTGACTAGTTACTAAAATATTTCGGTGCTACTGTAGTATGCGGTCTACCTACGATTCGGCGGTCTACCTTTTAATTATAGCTTCTTATCTTATTATTATTTTATTATTAGGTTAATTGTACGCCCTTGACGATTGGTAGGTTAAGTCGTGATATTTCGTTAAAACTAACGAAAATATCACGACTTAACCTAACCAATCATCAAGGGCGTACTGTAGTATGCGGTCTACCGTTAAGTATGCGGTAGTAGTATGTTTAACTTCTTTAATAATTCCTTAATTGTGTAAATTAAATTATAATTCCTTTCAATTCATTTTCAATTCCTTTTAAATATTTTGAACGGTATACCGCATACTACAGTAGAAACTTAACGGTAGACCGCATACTACAGTAGAAACTTAACGGTAGACCGCATACTACAGTAGAAACTTAACGGTAGACCGCATACTACAGTAGAAACTTAACGGTAGACCGCATACTACAGTAGAAACTTAACGGTAGACCGCATACTACAGTAGCACCAATATTTCTAATAGTAAATCTTGTACACTATTTGGTTTAAAAGAAAAATATTCGTGTGAATGAAATGGTTAAGGTTTATTTTGTAAAGGACTATCGGGATTTCCATAGGTTACTGAAGTCAGGCTACACTAGCCCACTTTACGGCCAAGCGTGTATCCCGACTTTGGTCAGTGATGATACAAACGTATACAGAGAGTGGCCACAAAGTGTCTCTGCTGTGAAATTACAGCATATCTGTAAGTTGCCCTTGTTTTTCATGCAAAGGGACTTTGTAGCCACTCTGTACAAGTGTATCCCAGGAGACAACCTGTAAATACAGCTCAATAGGTCCTCTATTCTTTGCGTATCTTATGATATTATGATGCTTAATAAAAGTTTGCTATTTCGTATGGCTTAGTTTCATTTACCGATGTCTATACGCATGTTCTGTCGTGCCACGAGAAAGGTGTTTATTTGACGTTAAAAGTTTGTTTTAAACTGTCCACTGTTCGAATAAAGTATGATTGTTAACTCCGATTATATGGATGTAGATTTCCTGTCTTGTAATTTTCATACTTATACATAATTCCAAAACTAAGAAATTCAATCAAATCATACTCGGATAATAATAAACTTTATTCGAAATAAATGTCGATTATAATAATTATTATTAATCATAATATTGATAATGATGGCAATGATAATTATAATAGCGATAGTGAAAATAATTATTGTTTCACAGAATAAAATGGTGCTTATTTTTTGCTGGTTTGAGGACGCCTGCAAATTTTTAACATTTACCTTTCATCTTAATATTGCTCTTTCCAGAATTTAGGTGCATGGTCCTTGCATGATAATAAAGAAACAGGACGATAATGTTAATTCTTCAAATAAGTCGTAATGAGACCCATTCGGTTTATATCGTTAGATCGGGGCTTCTCAAAGTGTCTTGCGGGCCAAATGTGTCCTCCCCCTTGAGTTGAAGTGTGTATAGCTCGCGGTCTGACAGAACTTGTGCAAAATGAGAATGAATTTAAAGCTTATTTACAGTTAAAAGAATTTGTAAAAAAAAATGTGAAATCCCCTTTAACGTGAAAAATTTTAATTTTCTTTTTTCAAACAAATAATTTTCTCTTTCATTTATTGCCTGAATTCAAATGCAAAATTTTAAAAAATTAACAGTAAGCGAGCCGATACCAAGGCTGCCTTTTTAAAATGGACCTTCGCGAGTGAAACTTGGAGAACCCCTACATTAAATTATATACGTCTTTACGTCTTAATGATTTTAAAAGGGTTGGTTGATTAGTTCGCTTGTTTTGATTTAAACCTTTGTTTCAGTTGCACGTGGATTGTACGGTAAGGGAGATCTACAACTTGCAGTGGATTCCGGACAACGACCTATCAACGAGTATCCAAAGGGAAAGGCTGTAATCGCTCGAATATGAACTCGTAAGCCAAATTTCAAGCCTGAACTCAAACCTTTTACCCAAAATTTGCAGGTAGGCGCATTATCCGCTGTATATTGTAGTCAGTGCCAGTAGCTCAGCAGGTAATACCGTTTCCTTTAAGGGAAATGAAGACACAAAAGTCGGGGGCTTGACTCCCAGTGGTGCTGGTCAATGATAATCAAGGAGTTAGCGCAATGGACCTTATTAGTTGGCTTGAATGCTGTGCCAGTTTTTGGCCCTTTATTCCGGCTGTCACCCTGAAGGTATTTTAAAATCTTATCGCTTCCAAACTTAATTAGACTCCATCTGAGAAAAGAAATGCGCGCAACTACGGGGTTTATCTATGCAAAAAGGGTAACTTAAGAAAGTGTGAGCCTGGGTAAGAATGGATACACGCCTGCGTTAGAAAATTGAGAAGAATATGTTCGATAGATTTTTCAAAGTACACTTTTTCTTTTAAAGTGCGGAGAGAAAGAAGGTTTCACGTACTTTAATGTACCGTTTGCTTTCTGCACTATTGCCTATTTTGTGTACTTCTTCAATCACTGAATTATAGAATTATGATAACTTGTATACGTACGATATTCTTGTTGAAACACACACACACACACACACATATATATATATATATATATAATATATAATATGAGGCGCCCCGGACCACAAGCAGCCAAGCGCCAAAATAAAAAAAAATGGAAAAAATGCAGTCAAAGTTTGTCAACTTGAAAAATGTCATAACTTTTGAACCAATAACGATATTTGATTGATTTTGACCATACTTATAGGTCCACAATCTGCTCCCTGACTCACCCACGGGATAGAGGAAGGATGGGGTATAAATAACTCAATTTTGACCCCATTGGCGCTTGTGATCCGGAACGCCTCGTGTGTGTGTGATATATATATATATATATATATATATGTGTGTGTGTGTGTGTGTGTGTGTGAAGCTGCAACTTTGTGGGTTACTCGCTGCATTCTTGATGGGCGAATTCCGTAGAGAATAATTTTAATTTTTCTTAATTTGAAGAATCTGTGCGAATAAAGGACATCACTTATTCCGTTATTCTCTCTCTCTCTCTCTTTAAAAAGGCTTGAAAACGCACCATTTTTCGTATCAAGTGGGGGGAGAGAGAGAGAGAGAGAGAGAGAGAGAGAGAGAGAGAGATTTTAGTAAAGTCGACAGCAACTCATCTCACTGAAAGATTGATTTATTCATTGATCTGTCTATGATTTGACTGTCAATGAAAACTTCCGTCCAGGAAAGACGGTGAATCTGATTCAGTGATCGAGCGATAAATAGGTTAAAAGAACACACAATTTAACTTGCCTAACATAATTTAACCTAAGTAGACCTAAGTTAAGTTGTTGATAACTTTACGTGAGCAGGCCTGACTTTCGTTAATGACCTATAATCGGATATTAATATTCACTTAACCTAACCAGCACGTGTTAACACGATTATTAAATGACTTTAATTATATTATTGTTAATAAATAAGACCCCTGAGGATTAAAGGAAAATCATTAATGCCATGAATAAATGTTCAAAGTTATCGTGTGTGAATATATAATTTAGGGTGTTTCATAAATTAAAAGTTTGGAAAAATTTTAATCCACATGGATCCCCTTGTTCCATTTGCTGAGGAGACTGATAAACCGAAATATTAATTCAATAGTTTAAAGTTTACGGGTCCCCAGTTTGATGCTCTGGCAGATCATAAACGGAAAAAATTAAACAAAAATCTGTCAATGAATTTTTATTCAACAAACGAGTACCATTTCACTACACATTTTCACAAAGATACAAAAACATAACCACTTCTTGCGAATCATTTGTCCATGAAATCCTTCTTGGTTTTATTCGGGTATTTCGCCCTATGCTGCATCACAGTTTTGAGCAAATACTGCTTCTGCTCTTCGTTCTTCGTCAGAGAACAGTTGAACTCTTTGGTGAGCGCGATGGCTCTTTCGGCCGATCGTTGACGACAGAGATTTTGTTAACAGTTGCCGCTGCTTGCTTGAAGCCCTCTACTTCAGTCCACTCGGCAACTGGCTTTTTCAAGAATTCTGTGTCCAAGTCGAATGCATGGAAGAAAGCCATCGTCTTTCCTGTCACGAACTCCGCCAGGTGTTTCGAGGCAAGATTCCTGACGTTCTTCCCTTGGGGTCGCTTGAGTTCCTTTTTCGATGCGGGCTTACCCAAACTGACGGCCATCTGAGCCTTTTCTTCATCTGCCACATCTGCGTCGAAGAACGCCATGGCAATAAGAGTCTCAGAGATGTACCGTAGGTGTCGAGACATGGCTTCTTGCGCTATGACGGCTATGACACTGGTTCGAGTCCCAGTTACTGCTTTTCTTTATTTATAAAACTGATACGTGTACACTACGTTCTCTTTGACAATTCATTAATTAAATAAATTTCAATACCGCAGTAAAATTACATTAATTAGTATCAAAATAATTACCAGCTTAGTTGTCCAATATGCAACAGACTAATTAATTTCATGTAATATTAATAATAAATATCACTACCACAGTAAAATGACAGAAATTAAATAATAATAAATTTCAATACCACAGTAAAATGAGATAATTAGTAGCATATATAATTACCTCCATAGTTGTCCAATAGGCTACATACAACACGAACCGCTCAAGTGACGAAGAAAACCGTCTTCACTGCAGGCAGGCGAGAAATGAACTGACAAAAAGTCGTCAAAGTTGGGGACCTCTAAATGCAGCGCGATCTGGTTCAAACTTGCACAAACGTGTTTTCTTGTTCTTTAGAATACGGAGAAACGTGTGGATTAAAACTCCAAGCTCATTTTTATTTTACCCTATAGGTATGAAACACCCTAATATATATATATATATAATTGATAAATTGACGCAGTCCAAACGTGTTTATGATTCGGACTTCTAAAAAAAAAAATATATATATATACAGTATATATATTGTCTTCAGGAGGGTCTTCACGGGGGGGGTAAAAAAAAAGTTGGTAGCAGGAGCGCAAGTTTTTAAACTTTAGAATGGAATTCGCCGAAGTTCTCCGAACGTGTTTTATTGCATTTTAGGAACTTTTTTTTTTTTTAAGACTATCTTTTTATCTCTACTTTGGACACACTTCTCTTCTTGAATATGAATTTTTTGACACTACTTATATTTCTTGCTTTCCTCTCTTCGTCCTAGGTAGTAAAATGTTGGAAAATTATGTACGGAACAAAATATAAATAATAAAAAATAAAGAAGTTTTTTGTAAAAATAATTTTATATTTCATAGTGAAAAGTAAATTGTGTATATATATATATTATATATATATATATATATATACAGGGTGTCCCGTAAGTCTGGACCCATAGGGAAAAATAATAAAATTACAAAATAGTACAAAAATTTATTACATAATCTGTTCAAAGTGTCCGCCGTTGTGTCGCACACATAGTTGAAGACGTAATCTCCACTGCGACAGCACTTTCTGAATCACAGTCGCAGAAATTTCTTGACACGCCTCCACAATGCGTGCTTTAAGGTGGAAAATGTTCTGAAGTTTGACCTCGTACACTTTGGCTTTCAAGTGGCCCCACAAATAAAACTCCAGCGGAGTAAGATCATAATAAAAAAATAATAAAAAAATAATAAAAATAATAAAAAATATATTATAAATAAATTTTGGACTATTTTGTAATTTTATTATTTTTCCCTATGGGTTCAGACTTACGGGACACCCTGTATATATATATATATATATAATAAAAAAGTATATTTATTTGTACCCTATTAAATACCTCTAGAAAATAATTCTAAGTAAACACATGCAGTGAATATCTTTCTTTAGCCTTTCCATGGGCTTTATGAAGTGCTTGGACACTGGTGGCATGAATGCGACGCGAATTTGGATCAAGTTATGGTCCAGAATTTTGCCAAGATCCACTGAATATTTTCCTTTAGATTTTTATACATATTTGGAATGATAAGATCTTGTTTTTCACAATTGATGATGATGATGATGATGATGATTCCACCAGAATTAATAGGATTCGTATTTGAATTTCTCGTAGATGAAGAAATATTTTTCTCTCTCGCTAAGTAGTGTATCGAGAAGCGTGACAGAATGTATATAGTCTTCTTGCAGCAAATACGTGTTACACACACTATAGTTTAACTTGATGGAACGTGACAAACGATGGTTCTCAATTAGGATGGATTCATATTCCTTACAGTGAATTCAGACATTCCTTAATGAATACCAATTCAACTTTTCTGTCACTTGTTCCAGTTTTTGTTAAATGGCCATTTTATTTCTGCGAAGTTCCGCATACGAGAGATTTGTTTTAAACGCAGACGAAAAATACACCCGAATCAATCTCAGGATTCTTAATCTCAAAAATGAAATATTTAAATTAAAATTAAAATTGCGTTCATCTTTGCATTTTAATTTGTATTAATTGTATTCATTTGTATTAATTGTATCAGTTTGTATTAAAAAATTCTATCTTAGTCTTTTCGACTTGTCAAAATCATCTAATACACGAATCTTATTGCATAAACTTCACATATATGGAATGAGAGGAAATATCCGTGACTGGTTCATTCAAATCGAACCTGTCTAATCGTCATCAATACGAAGCTAAAGAAATTTAATTAATTCATCCGACAAGGCGGTACTAAATAGAAGGATCCTGCGAGGATTTATTCTTGGGCATTATTATTTTTCAATCACGTCAGTGGTTTTCCTCTCAACCACATTATACTGGGTACAGTATGCAAATGATATCACGGTTACTACTACTCATCATAAGTTAGACTTTCTAATAAAGGAAATGAACGGGCAATTAGAACTTGTTTATAAATTGATGTGTTCTAACGAATTTTACTGAACTTGACAAGGTTACCTTGTATAAATATTACAATAAAATATGAATATAAAATATAAAATAAAAATTGATAATACTGTTATTGCGACGATGAAGGGAGTTAAAAAGTACTTGGTATTAATTTAGACGAAAATTAAGTTTTCAGAAGTCACTTACAACGTATAAATTCCAAAATATTAAGGTTTCTATTCATACTATTTAAAATTAAAAATATCTTCCTCAAAATGAATTCCTTACCCTGTATCATTCCTTTATTCAGCCACATTTACTGTACGGCATTACAATATGGGGTAACTCAAATAAATACATAAGCATCTTTTGAAAGTCATTCGTAAAATATGCCTGCAAACCCTGTCAAATACTAATAGACAATCACATTTTCCCCAAGTTTAAAGCGCTAATATTTTAAAACTAAATTACTATACAAACTGTGTTCCTGTCAATATGTACAAAGCTGTCAATATGAATCAACAACAACATCCATTCAAAGAACAATCACCCTCTCCCCTATCAAATACATCTTTATAACACGAGACCCCAGAGATTTTTTATCATGGAAACAGCAGGAACTGTAGTCCCTTTCAAAGAGTAAACGTATGGAATGCAATTCCCATAAATAGTAGAGAGGCTTCATCATTACTTGCATTTCGCAAATCGCTAAAGTAGTACCTCATTAACAACTCCGTGTGAAAATTCATTACTGCCATTATTGCTGTAGTTCCTTTGTTGTATAATTATCTACAACATGGTCCAATAATTATCATATTCGATCTCAATTCTTCAGAATTTATCTAATTTTCATTAAACTCGTTTATCTTTAAAATTAATCCACTTTTTTCATTGAACTTCATTTATTTTTCTAATAAGTATATAAAAATGATAATTTTATTTAAAAATACATAAATATAAACGCGTAACCGGCCCATTCTTTTGACAAAGTGTTTCGTCAGTTGGATCATTCTCATTACGTAATTAACAATCTTTTGAGAAGGTAAATAGAATGTAGAAATCCATAGAAAGATGAACCCTATTTTTAGGCTGTTTTTGTTTGATATTATGTGTGAAGAAAATTGCTTGTTTGTTTGACTCATGGTCACACTAATGTGAAACTATGAATAATCATAGTGTAGGATTTAAACTAGATTTGGTGAAAATACATCAGATCATAGTTTGGGCACTTTTAAATTAATCCAACCGTACTTCATTATCTGTATTTTCTTGTAAAAATAATATGTATATATATATATATATATATATATATGTGTGTGTGTGTGTATATATATATATATACACACACACATACTGTACTGTATTAATCTCTTAATAGAGGATTCAATAGAATGTCGTTAACCGGCCTATTGAATAGTTTCTGCTAGTTATAATAAATTTTAGTTAAAATGGATTTAAAACGATGTACTTATAGGACATACTTCACTTTTACACACACACACACGTGTGTGTGTATATATATATATATATATATATATATATATATATATATATATAATATATATATACACACACACAAAAGACAGACTTATTTAATTTTATGTATTAGTAAATACAATGCACCTTCGTTAACCATTCAACATTTGATTTAAGGACTATGTTCTTTCACTCTCACTGTTTTTGCATAATGTGATTTTACTTACACAAACACTCCATATATATTTTTTATCTGTACGGAGTCGTCATGAAAATTCACGAACTCATTTCTTGTACTAATATAGTCAACTCGAGATGATTTACATTATTAATATCGGACACGAACTCTCTCACACCAATTAGCTACAACGCTGAAGAATGAGTTACAACGCCAAATGTTATTTTCAAAATCTAGTGATGTGATAACATTTTAGAAAAATTGCCAATTCCTATACATTAATGTCCTTATCGCTTTTTTTTCTGAACTTTTTAAAGGAAACGACTTTTCTAAATTTATTAAAAGGTCTTCTGTCTTCTAAAATTATAGAAATATTTATAACTATGCATTAATTTATGTCTACATTGAGAAAAATAATTCGCCTAATTTCACCTGAATTTCACAGTTCATTGCCAATAATACTTAGAAATTCAGTCATAAACACTATATTTGAAATTATTAATGGTTGTTGATTTCACCTTCACGTACCAACAACATTATCTTACTTGGTTGGGTCAGTGGTTTCATTCAACTAAGGCAGAATTATTTAAGTAAAAAAATTGGTACGTAATTTTAAAAGAAATAATTTCTTAGAATGAAATTTACGCAATGACACACTAGATGTAGTCTGTCGAAAATGTCATATTTTTTGATCACTCTGGGATTGACTCGTATACTAGAACGCTCACTGCGCCTTGCGCAGCAAAAGCCCTCCGAAAGAGAACCTAACGTCAGAACTGGAAGGGCCGGGTATTACTAAATTCTTTCCTGGTTCTCCGTTAATGTGTATACTAAATTTGGTGAAGATTATCTTTGCCATTTAGAAGTGTGTAAACGATCATAAATATAATTAATATATATATATATATATATATATATATATATATATATATATATATATATATACAGGGCGTCCCAAAAAAATGTATACACACTTTAAATAATTATAAGGCAGTGTTTATTAAAATACATTTCATTTTCAAAATGTAATAGAATCTACAGACATTATTTAATTGTTTTGTCAACGCCTGTTTCAAACTGACGTCCGTTCTGGTCCAGGCACTGCTGATAACGCGAAGCAATGGAATCGCAAACATCACGAAACATTTCGTTTGGTATTTGTGTGCATTCTCGTTCAATGGCTGCTCTCAATTCAACGACTGTTGCAGGTTTTATAGCGTAGACTTTGTCTTTTAAGTATCCCCATAAAAAAAAGTCTAGTGGTGTGAGGTCTGGTGAACGCGGAGGGTATTCTACGAAACCCCTTCGTCCAATCCACATCCACATCATGACAAGTACCACTCGCAATACTCCACTCTTCGGTCCGGATCATCATCTTCATTAATAGCATGGACTAATCTTGGAATGTAACTTTTCCATTGACAGCGCTTCAAAATGCGTTGGACAGACGATTCTGAAATTCCTACCTCACGACTCGCTTGCCGCACAGATTTTCTTGGACTTTGGTGATACGTTTCCAGTACTCTTTCTTGCTTTGTGGGGCTTGTCGATGTCCGTGGTCTTCCGGAACGCTTCTTGTGGACATTCTGAACAGTTCCATCGGCTTCAAACTTATCTCTAATTCGAGTGATGGTAAGTCGCGTTGGTGGATCTGTTTGAAACTCCCTCCTAAACTGTCTTTGCACTTCAACTGCGTTTTCACACTTCCAGTAGCATTTTAAAATGAATTTCCTTTGTTCAAAGCTTAGTCTGACTGCCATTATTAATTCTAATGGGTTAACTTGTGAAAGAAAGAAACATCACTTGAGCTATCAGCTGTTAAAGTGTGTATACATTTTTTTGGGACGCCCTGTATACAGGGTGGGCGGAAAGTAGCTCCCTATTTTGGATTGGTAAAAAAATACGTATATTATCCATTTATTTCAGAAGAAATAATATGAAAAGGTAGGCATACATGGTAGGTTATCTCTAAAATTCAATGTGGGCTCCAACTCTTTCCACCAGCTTCTGGAGCCGCCCAGGAATGGCGTCCACTGACTTTAGCAGGAACTCCGGCGGGATGGAGGACATGACTTCCCGAATTCGGTCCTCCAGTTCTTCCAATGTCCTCGGTTTGGTGCGGTAGACTTCTTCCTTTACCCACCCCCAAAGAAAGAAGTCGCACGGTGTCAAGTCGGGGCTCCTGGCTGGCCATTGATGTGGACCACGACGACCCATCCAACGCCCAGGGAAGTGGGCATCCAGCCACTCACGGACAACAAGACCGAAGTGCGGAGGGGCGCCATCTTGCATAAATATCAGATCGTCGATGTTCTCCCATGTGCTGACAACCGGCCAGACCTCGTTTCG